>JAMZAV010006133.1:0-37215 GCA_024449915.1 Sweltsa coloradensis | reverse complement strand
GACACGTGGGCATAGAGGGAAATGAACACGCTGATCGGGCTGCTAAGGAAGCTTCCCAGCGTCGCGACGTTGATTTCAATCTAGTTCCCGTTCCAGATGTCAAGAGTGGATTCAAGCAAGATTGTTGAATTTCGACAAGCATCTTGGGATGTGTTGCAAAATAACAAATTGCGTAGTGTGATGCCCACATTGACTAATAAAATTCGTCCACCTACGTCTCGACTCTCATTGCAGAGAAGAGGTGGTATTGTCTAGACTTCGTATAGGCCACACACGCCTAACTCACGGATATCTCTTAACTAGAGAAAAGGTTATTCCCATATGTGACACATATGATGTACACTTTAACCGTACATGCTAGCAGAATGTACCAAATATGATGCCTTGCGCACGCAATTTGATCTCTCTCAATCATATGAAGAACTTCTATCATATGATAACGACGACAAACTTTCTAAATTTCTAGTCCATAGTAATCTATTTAACAAAATTTAATTCACATCTTACACTTACTTTCTTTTCTTTTCTTTTATTCACATACATAACTTTTATTTTGCTATTACTTTCATTATCATCAATTTATTTTGTTATTTATAAACTTAGAAAAAATTAAAAAATCATACATACCTCCATTAACTCATCTCATCAACCTTTCATTCACAGGCGGTGCAATATGCCCTAACCGGTTGAAGCGCGCTAGTTTCTCACGTCGTCGTCGTGATTTCTTGTGGATCAATTTATTTGCAGGTGTTACCTCTTGAAAAAGGACGACCCCCTTACCTTTATGCGACAGACCACACCATTTGGCATATTCTTGTTCACGAAGATGATCTCGTAAGTTCCTGTCAGGGCCAGTTGAGTCGCTGTTCACAGACGTTCCGGGTATTTCTGGTCTAAAAGTAGATTCAACTGTCTTTCTCAGCTGCCAGATTCCTCACAAATTTTACATACACATTGTTAATATGTTGTAACGTGTTACAAACGTGTTACATTTAATTTTGTTATGTATAGTATACAATAAGAAACCAATCTTATCATCAAACACTCCATTAACTCATCTCATCAACCTTTCATTCACAGGCGGCGCAATATGACCAAACCGGTTGAAGCGCCCTAGTTTCTCACGTCGTCGTCGTGATTTATTGTGGATCAATTTATTTGCAGGTGTTACCTCTTGAAATAGGACGACTCCCTTACCTTTATGCGACAAACACACCATTTGGCATATTCTTGTTCACGAAGATGATCTTGTAAGTTCCTGTCAGGGCCAGTTGAGTCGCTGTTCACAGACGTTTCGGGTATTTCTAGTCTAAAAGTAGATTCAACTGTCTTTCTCAGCTGCCAGATTCCTCACAAATTTTACATACACATTGTTAATATGTTGTAACGTGTTACAAACGTGTTACATTTAGTTTTGTAATGTATAGTATACAATAAGAAACCAATCTTATCATCAAACACTCCATTAACTCATCTCATCAACCTTTCAGTATCACAGGCGGCGCAATATGACCTAACCGGTTGAAGCGCCCTTGTTTCTCACGTCGTCGTTATCTCTGTGCGCGAACGCGACCGACACGTAAACAATGAGCAAACCCCATTCATGCAGTCGATCTCCCGCCTCACACAGTAGTTGTAATCCTTGAATGATGCCTGTATCGCTCTCTCGCGGCATCACCGAACCAAGGTAAAACAACACGTTTCTGCCCCTCAAAGCATTTTCCGGTCGGTACTTTCTGCCTTGACTACCTCTCACAGTTGACCCGACGAGAAACTCCATGATTTGGATGGACGAGTTTTTATTTCGTGACTGATTGCTAGGAGATTCGTGAACAGACTACAATGAAACGTTCTTTTTTGCAACAATGCCTTGCAAATCCAACAGATCCGTGTAGTCTACTTTCAAACACTTATCAGGGCACAGGGTGTGGGCTCTTGAATGGCATGACAGTCGTCCACAAAACAAACACAATAGGGAATTTGTACTATCATTTTAAACCATGGTATTTTAAAGATAAAATCGCTCTTAAAACAGTTCAGTTTAATTTTTTTTGATTTGGAATTAATAAAAAGGAGAAATAAAATAAATAATAATCCCGACAATATTTGCACCAGAAAACGATATATGAATGATTTTCCATGTTGATGATAGCTATGATAAATAAAGAAGACGTGCTCAATTCACACAGGATTTATTTGTTTAACGAAATACATTAATCTTTGAATCTTTGATCTTTGATGCTATAGTAGGCATCATGCCCACGAATTTTCTGTCGTTGGTCTAGGCTGAAATCATTTTGATAGTTTTCCCCGAGAATGTCTTTGACCTTGAGGTTGTTCAATGCACCCTCATGCAGATCCCTCGTAGTAAGTTTAGTTATAAGCCCACCCTTATTGTCGGTGATGATAATGCTGGGTAGTTCTCCAATATTGAATCTTGTCATTAGACGGTTCCTGACAGTTTCTGCGTCATCAAACTCTACGGCTAGCCAGTCACCGTGCGTCCTGAAGAAGTCGATCATGCCTTGCTCAACGGTTTCACATGATACGTATATGATAGCTTGTAATAGGGAAGCAGGCCTATATTACTTCCTGAAACTAGAGGCGAGCTCTGGAAATCGTCGTCGGGGACACCTCCCCCTTCCCTTGACGACCTCCCCGACGACGATGACGATGACATAACGAACGATGACAAAGACGATGACGACCGGGACGTGAGAATTCCCTCCCTCAGGTTCTGAACAGCATGCGCCCCGCATCCCCATATCCCCAAGGCTAGAGCGGCGCATTATGACCTAACGGTTGACTGACCCTTAATCCTAATAAACTATTATTTATATGTTTCGCATTACTTTTGTTCATAAATCTAGAAGGCAATATAAACATCAAACACAACTCACTCAATTTATAAGCTACAATATCACAGGCGGCGCAATATAACCTAACCGGTTGAAGCGCCCTAGTTTCTCACGTCGTCTATGCCGTCACCGTAAATGTCCACATTACATTCACGTCACAAAGTGATGGGTTTTCCTTTAATTTATTGGCTTCTGATAATCTGATTTTACAAATTAAGAAAGGGTGTTATCCAAATAAAATTCGTGTTTAAACGAGTGTGTTAAAACCAGTCAATTCAAAATACAGTAAAGGTAATCCCCGATACAAAATAAACTAAATATGATGCCTTGGGCAAACACAACTTAATATATCCAAATCAAACGAAGGACTTCTATATTATGCAGCAGATCCAACTTCCTCGATATCACTTCCAAAGTAATTTGTTCAACCAAATTTAATTCATATCAACAATAATTTATTTCTCAAGTAGGTCATAATTAGAAAAAATAGCTTCGTACTAATTGACATCTGTTTCACTCTAATTTTTTAATTTTAAAAGGTCCATTTGAACATATTTATACTTATATTGTCACAACTGGCGTCCTACCCGGTTGAAGCGCCCTGCGGCCCTTGTTTCTCACGTCGTCGTCGGATTAGGGGATGGTTTTTGCTTTCAATCAGCTTTGGTGGCGCATATGGAGTTAAAATTGTAAAGTAAAGTAGAACAGACTAACACGCGTCATTTAGTGACATTGCTCTTAACAAGGAGGATACCAATGTGTTGTTGACCCGGGGAATAAGAGGGTAGTGGTTAACACCTAAAAGTTTGATACTTTATGCCCCGGCGCCTCCACCATGTTGAATGTAGAAACAGGAAAAGAACTAACTTTTAAAGTTTAGTAAAAACACTTCTTATTAAGTACCTTAAAACTACAACGGCGAAAAACTTTCTATGTTCCTCACTCAAAGGATTATTAACCCCGTCTGGGCCCGGAGTAGAATTGGCCCAGAGCATGGCTCTGCTAATCGTAAAAGGCGATTCAAGAGAAAAGGTCCACCTCGCAAACATTAGCTAGTATGAAGGGTAGTATTTTACTCCCCGAAAATAGAGGCGAGCTCTGGCAATCGTTGTCGGGGACCTTGCCCCCTTCCCTTGACGACCTCCCTGACGACGATGACAATGACACAAACGATCGAGGACAAAGACAATGACGACCCGCGACGTTAGAAACCCCCTTCCTCCCTTAACCGTGGATGGTTCTGACCAGCATGGGCCCCTCCTACCCCCCCTCCCCTAGGCTAGAGTTGTGCATTAAGACCTAACGGTTGACAAAACAAAAAATAAAATATAATAACTAAATTTAGTTCACATAAGACATTTATTTAATTTTTATTCAAATAAATAACTCTTCTATAGTTATCACTATAACAATTATTCATTATTTAAACCTTGAATCAATATACAAAACAAACAACTGCAATCTGAACGTATTAATGCAGAATATCACAGACGTCACAGAATGACCTACCCGGTTGAAGGCGGTCCGGCGTCGTCGTCGGATCACCAGAATATCACAGACGTCACAGAAGACCTAACCGGTTGAACCCCCGTCTGGGCCCGGGGTAGAATTGGCCCAGAGCAGAGGCTCTGCTTATCGTAAAAGGCGATTCTAGAGAAAAAGTCCACCTCGCAAACATCAGCTAGCATGAAGGATGGTATTTTACTCCCCGAAAATAGAGGCGAGCTCTGGCAATCGTCGTCGGGGACCTTGCCCCCTTCCCTTGACGACCCCTGGCGACGATGACAATGACACAACGAATGATGACAAAGACGATGACGACCGCGACGTGAGAAACCCCCCTTCCTCCCCTTACCCGTGGCTGGTCCTGACCAGCATGGGCCCCTCCTCCCCCCCTAGGCTAGAGTGGTGCATTATGACCTAACAGGTTGACGCGTCCTTAATCCAAATAAAAAAAAAATACCCGGTTAAAGGCGGTCCGGCGTCGTCGTCGGATCACCAGAATATCACAGACGTCACAGAATGACCTACCCGGTTGAAGGCGGTCCGGCGTCGTCGTCGGATCACCAGAATATCACAGACGTCACAGAATGACATATCTGGTGAAGGCGGTCCGGCGTCGTCGTCGGATCACCAGAATATCACAGACGTCACAGAATGACCTACCCGGTTGAAGGCGGTCCGGCGTCGTCGTCGGATCACCAGAATATTGTCATGTATTAGGGTTAGGACCCTATACATGTGTCTACTTGATCGGGAAGATGTCGCAATCTTTCTTGACGTCATTTACGCCGGATGCTACCCAGGTCAACGGCTGAGTATTGTTCAACTTAGGAAGTTGCCTAGACCCTATCTCAGCGTTTACTCGGGCTATTTCTCAATAAACACGAGCGTGGATTGTTCCAAGCATTGACCTGCGTCCTGTCGTCGTCAGTTATTTCGTCATGTAATTAAGCGATCCGAAGTTGGACTCTGATCGGCAATTTACTGAGGAACACGGGCGCCTGTCTGACCGGTGGAAGGAGACGACGTTCGCTGATTGGCCGAGAGTGTACGACGTAGGTGGCGAATGCAATACGGAAGGACCGGCTGCACAGCGACACGGGTGACGGACGGGGAGTCGAACAAGCGCTGTAATTGAAGAAGGTTGTCCGAATGTGTGCGTGATTAAGAGAGTTGAGCCAGGGCAATAACAGCGGAAGGTTGAGCCAATGTTTACGTGATCAAAGGAGACGTGAGTGAGCGTGGAACCCACATGGATTTAGCCATCTGAAGAGGCGAAGCAAGAAGACACCAGGAACCGTTCCGAGGACTACGAGGGAACCCTTGAACACTCATCCAGGACCCAGGACAGCCCAGCAGTCCACCATTCCACTCAGAGTCCAGGGGAACCATTCAGTAAGTCACTATGTCACTAAATAATCAGTCAGGCTTGTAATCATGGGGATAACTGAACCACGTTCCACCCGGGTCTGATGCAGGGACTGTTACCCAAGTAAGACAGACATAGGTTTGTTACTTATCTTAAATACAGATGCTCTCTTACGTTGAAACCATGGCTTGTCAATGTGTGAACCCCAATCCCAGAACACCCACCTAATACCCATCAAACATCGTTTCCGGTCAATGATTTAGCTGTTTAGGCCTAAAGAGTACCCATATGCCCCCACTAAAACACTCATTAGGTGAACACCACCCTCATCCAAAGGGCCTAACTAGCTAAGCATGACAATATCACAGACGTCACAGAATGACCTACCCGGTTGAAGGCAGTCCGGCGTCGTCGTCGGATCACCAGAATATCACAGACGTCACAAAATGTCCTATCAGGTTGAAGGCGGCCCGGCGTCGTCGTCGGATCAATTAACAATTAACAAAAATACTACGAATAATTTAAAGAAATTACTTAACACCTTTGACCCCTGTCTGGGCCCGGGATAGAGTAAGACCCTGTGCTTGGCTCTGCTAAATGTAAGAGGCGAGAAGGAAGCAAAGATCTATCTCACAAACAACAGCTAGAATATATAGTGGAATGTTTCACTCCCTGAAACTAGAGGCGAGCTCTGGCGATCGTCGTCGGGGACCTTGCCCCTTCCCTTGACGACCGCCCCGAAGACGATGACGATGTAGACAGCGACGTGAGAACCTCCTCCCTATATCCACTAGGCTAAAGTAGTGCATTGTGATCTAACGGTTGACGCGTCCTTAATCAAATGAACCAACAAATCAACATATGGTTACGGCGACAAACTTTCTAAATTTCTCATCCAAAGTAATCAATTAAACAAAATTTAATTCACTTCACACACATTTATTTATTTGTTTCTATTCTCACATTTAACTTTTATTTTAAAATTTCTATCATCACCATCATTTTCTTTTCTTATATATACCTACTTAGAAAATAATATAATCATTAAACACACCATTACACAACTTATCACCTTTCAATATCACTGGCGGCGCAATATGACCTAACCGGTTGAAGCGCCCTAGTTTCTCACGTCGTCGTCATCTAACTTCTCCATTGTGTCCAAACCATCACAGCTCACACACGCCTAACTCACGGATATCTCTTAACCAGAGAAAAAGGTTATTCCCATATGTGACACATGTGATGTACCTTTAACCGTACATCATATGCTAGCAGAATGTACCAAATATGATGCCTAACGCACGCAATTTGATCTCTCCCTATCATATGAAGAACTTCTATCATATGATAACGGTGACAAACTTTCTAAATTTCTCATCCATAGTAATCTATTTAGCAAAATTTAATTCACATCATTCCCATTTCTTTCTTTTCTTTATTTTCATTCACATACATAACTTGTATTTTGCTATTACTTTCATCTTCATCAATTTTTTTTGTTATTTATACACTTAGAAAACAATCTCATTATTAAACATACCTGCATTAACTCTTCTCATTTACTTTCATTCACAGGCGGCGCAATATGACCTAACCGGTTGAAGCACCCTAGTTTCTCACGTCGTCGTCCTTTCTTATCGCAAATTTTTCAATTGGGGGGGGGGGGGGGTGTACAGTCGGCACAAGGTCTAACATGTTGACTTGTAATACATAACCGAGCGAGATAAATGCATTGTTGTCTTATTTAAAATTTCAATTGACGTTTTCCCCTACGACGACGACGACGACGACGACGACTAATAGACAACACGAGAGACGACAAAGACGACAAGCTCCCCATTCCTCCCCTTACCCTTGCCTAATAATTCTGACCACCATTGGACCTCCCTCCCTATATCCTCTACCCCGTCTGGGCCCGGGGTAGATGTGTCCCAGATCATGGATCTGCTAATCGTACATAGCGATTCAAAAGAAAATGTCCACCTCGCAAGCATAAGCTAGTAAGAGGTTAGAATATTACTCCCCGAAACTAGAGGCGAGCTCTGGTAGTCGTCGTCGGGAACACCTCCTCCATCTCCTTGACGAATTCCCGACAATGACAATGACACAAAACACAAAGCCCCCTTCTGGGTTCGGGGCTAGAATTGGCCCAGAGCATGACTCTGCTTATCGTTGAAGGCGATTGAAGATATAAAGTCCACCTCGCAAATATCAGCCATTACGAAGGGTAGTATTTTACTACCAGAAAAAAGAGGCGAGCTTTAGCAATACGTCGTCGGGGACATTGCCCCCTTCCCTTGACGACCACTAGACGACGATGACGACAATAACACCACGAACGATGACAACGACAATGACGACTGCGACGTGAGAAACCCCCATACTTCCCCTTACTCGTGGCTTATTCTGAACAGCATGGGCCCCACCTGCTCCCCCTCCCCGTATAGGTTAGTGTGATGTATTATGACCTAACGGTTGACGCGTCCTTAATCTAAATAAATCAAACAATGATACAACGAACGACGGCAAAGACGATGACTTCCGCGACGTGAGAAACCTCCCTTCCTCACATTTTCCGTGGCTGGTTCTGACCAACATGGGCTCTTCCTCCCATACCCCCTTGGCTAGAGTGCTGCATTATGACCTAACGGTCGACGCGTCCTTTATCCATATAAACAAACAAAAAACATATCCCCTAGGCAAGTGTTGCGCATCATAATCTTACAGTAGACACGCCCTAATCCTGATATACCACACTTGAAAGATCAGTTCATTAACCATTCATGATGATTTCTTAATCAAACTCATAAGTTCACCAAATATTATTCAAGTTAATGACTTTTCATTAAAACAATCTTAAAATTTTCGTAAACCTATTCCGCCTCAGTGATGCTAATCGTAAAAGGCAATTCTAGAGAGAACGAACGATGACAAAGACGATGACGACCGCGACGTGAGATACACCCCTTCCTCCCCTTACCCGTGGCTGGTTCTGACCAGCATGGGCCCCTCCTCCCCTCCCCCCTTAGGCTAGAGTGGTGCATTATGACCTAACGGTTGACGCGTCCTTAATCCAAATAAACAAACGACGATGACGATGAAGACAGCGATGTGAGAACCCCCTCCCCTTTCCTTACATTACCCGTGGGATGGTTCTGACCAGCATGAGACCCTCCTCCCCATATTCCCTAGGCTAGAGTGGTGCAGTATGATCTAACGGTTGACGCGTCCTTAATCCAAATAAACCAAAAAATCATCATATGATAACGGCGACAAACTTTCTCAACTTCTCATTCAAAGTAATCAATTAAACAAAATTTAATTCACATCACACACATTCATTTTAATTAGTTATTTTCATTCTCACATATAACTTTTATTTAAAAATTTCTACCATCACCAGCATTTTCTTTCCTTATATATACACTTAGAAAATAATATAATCATTAGACACACCATTAACTCATCTTATCAACTCTAAATATCACTGGCGGCGCAATATGACCTAACCGGTTGAAGCGCCCTAGTTTCTCACGTCGTTATCAAATGTACTTCTTCCACAGCTGTTTTCTCCAATACGTCACCTCAAACTTTTAACTCCAAGTTCCTTCCTTATCGCACAACTTTTCAATTGGGTAGGGAGGGGGGGGGGGGGGGTACAGTCGGCACTAATGTCTAACATGATGACTTGTAATACTTAACCGAACGAGATAAATGCATTGTTGTCTTATTTAAAATTTCAATTGACGTTTTCCCCTGCGACGACGACGACGACTAATAGACAACACGATAGATGACAAAGACAATGACGACGACGTGACAACCCCCCCATTCCTCCCCTTACCCTGCCACTTTGGAAAATATATAGTTATAAAATAACTAATAATCAATCAATCAATTCAGTATTTATTTTGCTTAAAGCTGTTTTTACATGCAATTTCAATAGTAATAGTACAATTCAATACAATTTCATTTTTAAAAATAGGCCTTACTAATTGGAACAGATTTTCAAAATACATATAAGATAATTCAATACAGTTACAAAATATATACAAGTCATATTACAATTTTTATGTTCCTCATAGATAAAATAGAGTTTTAACAAATTTAATACATTTCAATTTAAAAACTGCTATACGTTGTTCCTGTTTTATCACTAAATCTAATTTATTATATAATCTGTACCCAGAATAAAAAACATGTTTTTGAGTTGCTGATTTGTTTACTCTGTCCACAATAATGTTAGTATTATTTCCTCTTGTATTATGACTATGGTTGCTAGAGGAGTATTCTATCATGCAATTTAGATAAGTGGGCATATTTCCATTAATCATTTTAAATATGAATAAGAGTACATTTAAGGCAATTCTCTGTCTGACAGTTAAGAAATTTAATACATTCAGCATATCTGATATTCTGCTGTATTGATTCCATCTCAAAATCACTCTCATCCCTCTATTTTGTAATTTTGTGAATATATCCAAATCTCTCTCATTTCTACCCCACAGGAGTGTGCAACAAAATTCTGTATGAGGAGCTATGATTGTCTTGTAAATAAGTGTTCTAACCCAAGGGGAGACAAAAGAACCAACCCTTGACAGAAATCCAATTTTTTCTTAATTTTTTGGCTATATAATTAACATGACTAGTTAGTTTTAAGTGCATACCAATAAGAACCCCAAGATATTTAAATTCACTGACAATTTCTAGTTTTTCACCATTAATATGCAAAAACACTTCCTCATAATCATTTTCCTTCATTACTTTGTTAAATACACTAACTGATGATGTCAGTATCATACATTTAGTCTTTGTTAAATTAAGTTTTAATTTATTAGGTTTGATCCACTCCATCATTCGCATTAATTGAATATTAATAATATAACACACTTCTTTAATCCAGACCTGAATATGATACTAATGTGTCATCTGCAAAAACATTTAGAAATATACATAATCCATGTTTAAATACAAATCATTTATATATATATTATAATAAACAGTAAAGGACCTAACACAGAGCCTTGTGGTACTCCAAAATCGTTGACCAGTTCTTCCGATACGTAGTTTCTAAATTTGGTTTTTTGTCTTCTATTTGTTAAATAGCTACTAAACCATGCCATCACGTTACCTGCTAAACCATAAGCTTTCAATTTAGTCAAAAGTATACCCCTGTCAATAGTTTCAAATGCTCTTTTCAAATCTACAAATACTGCAGCAATAATGTGATTTTGATCAAGAGATTTCTTCCATTTTGATAATAAAAGTTGAATTGCAGTTTCACATGAATGCTGATCTCTAAAACCAGACTGATTTCCAAATAATAGTTTGTTATTTTCAAAATAATCTTTGATTTGAATGTGAACTGCTGTTTCTAGAACTTTTTCATACATTGATAACATATTTATTAGTCTAAATTCATTTGCTAATTTTGTTCATAATACCTTTGGTATGGGTATTATTGTGGTGATTATCCACTCTACTAGTACAACTCCTTCTTCTAGTGACATATTGATAGTATTAAGCAACTGATACCCACTTGTTCTAAAAGTTTTCTTAAGAATTTGTGCAGAAATACCTTCATCGGTTCCTTTTTGTTTTTAAGTTTCATTATGATATTTCGCAACTGTTTTATCGTAATTGGCTTTAAATTCACTAAATTCATTGTCTTTAGTTACATTTTCTATCAAATCATATCTGATTGACTCATTACTATCTTCAATGGAATTAACAATTTCCTCAGCACTATTAACAAAATAATGGTTAAAACATTCGGCTTCAATATCACTATGAGTTGAACTGTTATTAACTTCAAATACAACTCTCTCTTCAATCTCACAATCCCCACTGTTTTCGCTTATCAAGCCTTTTAATGTATTCCACATTAATTTAGAATCATTTTTCTGTTTGTCAATTTTGTCATCATAGTATTTCCTCTTACAAACCCTCATATTACATAAAAATAAATTTCTATTCATTTTATACTTTCCCAGTCTTCAAATTCCCCCGTTAACTGGGCCTTGATGTAACTACTATTCCTATCATTTTGAAGTTGCCTTAAATGCTCATTAAACCACTCATTACCTTTTATTTGTGAATTATTTGCAAAATCATTTAATGGAGCTACTTCATCGATACACTCTACAAAATTAGAAACATACTTAGATGCTACCACATTAATATCTGTTACATGCTGTTTCCATTCCTTCTTGTACAGTGCTTCATTTAACAAATCAAAATCATTATCTTCAAGTTGTTTACGTTTAAGTTTAGTTCTATGAGAACTATTTCCAATAAAACAGTTTTTCTTTTTATGCAGGTTTGGGATTTGTACTAATAATGTCTTGTGGTCTGATAACTGATATTGAGATATCACATTGACTTGAGTACTTTTTTCAATTTCAAGATTTGTTATAGCTAGATCTATCATTGTATTGCTATTATATGTAACTCGTGTACATTCTTTGACTAGTTGAGCCATGCCTGATACAGTCACAATATCGTTTAATCTTTCACTATATCTCGAATGTACATTCATATTAATGTTAAAATCACCCAATATTAAAATATTTCCCCTATAAAGTGCAAGCCCATCAAACCTGCAAGCCCATCAAACCATTCTTCTCCCCGTCTGGGCCCGGGGTAGAATTGGCCCAGAGCATGGCTCTGCTTATCGTAAAAGGCGATTCAAGAGAAAAAGTCCACCTCGCAAACATCAGCTAGTATAAGCGGGGAATATATAACTCCTCGAACCTAGAGGCGAGCTCTGGCAATCGTCGTCGGGGACCTTGCCCCCTTCCCTTGACGACCCCCCGGCGACGATGACAATGACACAACGAACGATGACAAAGACGATGACGACCGCGACGTGAGAACCCACATGGAAATAAATGCATTTATAATATGTTTTCAAAAATACATTTCGTTTCTTAAATGTATTTTTGAAAATGCATTTTAAAATACTTTTCATTAGTCTCCAAATTGACCCAATTTCTTATATTTTGAAATATGTTGTATAATGCATTTTTGATATGTTATTATAAACACATTTGTATATATTTTAAAGAAGCTATTTTCAATATATTTTTGAAAATGCATATTGCATGTGTTGTGAATGATGTATTTTTTATATATTAAGGAAAACATATTTTTTAATACATTGTGAATAATGGATATTTTATCCATTTTTACCAATGCACAGAAAATATATTATGGTTAACTATTTTTAATCTATTATTACTCAATATTTTTATAATATATTAGGGACATTAGGATGAGGATATAATATTTACTAATGTAGGCTAAAGGATAATATATTTTGGAATTGGTCGAAAGATTGGTAAGCTAGGCCTGTGCAAATTTTCATGAATATGTAGTGGATAATTTTAGACAATTAGATTTAAATTTAAACAATAACCGTTCTGAATTTGAATTTTTATGAACACACAGTTATTTGACAGAGATAAAAGGCCTACAAACCATCAGCATTCTATTCTTGGAACCTATAAAAACAATTACTGGTTGCACTGGCCTATTAAACTAAATAATACAATACCTAATGCACAAATGTAATGCAATTTATGTTAAGTAGGCTACTAACTTATTTTTATACCAATAATAAAAAATACCTTATGAAAAACAACCACGGAATAACTACTACAACAACAAAACTTTGAAAATTAACTTGTTGTTTTAGGAGTTAGTAAATTTGTACCAATTTTTAAAACACTACCGCACAGAAACAACTAGGCTTCAGGAAAAAAAATAATGAAAAGCCATACGGGCTATACCTAACTACGGAAATTGAAATAAATGTAACACCGCCGTATTTAATTTTAAATTTCATTTTTAGCGGTGGCAGAGTTAGGCCTATCTATCCATCTGTTTAACACGGACTTTACAGAAACACCTTGCTGCCTAGCACCCATCTCTCCGGCAGTGACAGTAAGGCCAGGGGCCGGCCAAGGCCTTGCTGAAAATAATTGCTTGTTGCTTCGAATTGGGAAGGCCTACAAGTAAGCCTAAATTATTATTATTACAATTTGGAGGAAAGGAAAGTTACAATATTAGAAGATGGCAAACTAGTCAACATGACAACAATTACACAACAATGAAAAGATCAAGAAAGCACAACATTAAAAAATATATAGGCCTCTAGGCCAACTAATATTGACGGGTTCACCCAAAATTTCTCGGAAAAGTTAGTTTAAAGTAGGATTAGGATTGAGAGCAGAACCAGACCTTCAGCAAAGCCTCATTTTCATGTAGACGAGCAAATGGTGCCTTGCGAATGACAACATGTTTCAATTATATTAACGTTGGTCGCGCCTTTCGCGTGCTCTTAGCATTGCATTTTGATAGCCCTAGAACCTATTTGCTCGCCCCCATGAAAACGTTACTTTAAGCAATTAATATTCAATAGGGGAGCACAATATTATCGAATGATTTATTTGTGCGATTTGGATTATTCACCAATATAAAAATTCACAATCAATTCAATAAATAAGTAGGCTACCCAAGAGATAGGATATTAAAAAATGCAATTTAAGTTAGGCCTACTAACAAACACTTATGGACAGATTCAATTTTATTCTCATCCCAACAAGAATAAAGTTTCTTTGCCAGAATCACTGATTGCATGAGCTATGAAAATTGCACATTCACTGAAACAAATACACTGATTCAACACTTGTCTTCTCTCTGGGCTGGGGGTAGTATTCAGCAGCCAAGTCTGACTCCCATGTTGATCAGGTGCAGTATTTCAGGCAATCAGGCAGTCTTGTTGAATGCTGAAACAGGAACAAAATTCTAGCTTACTTCAATACTTCTACATTAGCCAATGGCCCAAGGCTATGGTAGCCTACATGGTTTTTTGTTCCAATAGGGGCCTAGGCCCCTACAACCACAACAGGGCCATGAATAGAACAAAAGCTACTGGGACATAAGACCCGATACTAAAATTGCATGGTTTTGTTAATTTCCACGCCTTCTTTAGAACTACATCGGTAAACATTATAGGCCTAACACTTTCTATTAGGGCTGCCCATATTTCTTAAATTCACTTAACGTTTAAACAACTTTACTAACCACATTTAAACGTGTACCCTTCTACAAATGGAAATACCAACCATTTTGAATTATTCCTAAATATTTCCCCCTTTCAGTGGTTGACTTTGAGACAGGTAGGCCTAGTCCAGTGATGAACATATTTAAAGAGTCCACAACCACACTGAATGGGTTAAATGACACTGGGACACAGCATTGTTTGTTGGTGTGCTTTGATATCGAGGGTGGAAGGGGAAATAACAGTTTTTTGCAAGTGTATTGGCACAGCAGGTACGTTTAATTTTAGTCACAAATTAAATTAGTGAACGTTTTAAAACACCAAGAGCGTTTACACGTGTCAGCCCTACTTTCTATTCTGTCTGAAAACCTCTTGATTCATACGTAACAAGATCCCCCATTTTTATTTTAGGGGTAGTTACATGATAAGATATTTTGCTTCAGGCCTCAAACTTTTAGGACTTTATTTTCTAACAATCCACTACATTGATAATTTGTTAGTTATTAATTATTGTTGCACAACCATTTGTTAATAATTTTTAAAACATCTACCGTTGTTCTACAATAACAACAATCACCTTAATAATTTACTTACGGTATATCGTTGTTACAAGCTCACTAAACAAAACATGGCACGCCATGTAAAAAAACTCCCTGCCGTATAGCATGAGGTTGTCAGGTTATGGTACTTATTAGCCTATATATGAGCCTGGCACATGGCATTTATTTTTAAACCAGGATAATATGTTGGATAAAATAAAATATATTACAGCAAGGAAATTATATGTTAGGGCCTACCTGCAGCCTACTAATAAATAACACTGCTTAATTAGTGAACTTTAGAACACTTTTATTCAAAGAATGGGACAGCCAGAAAGCCCAGATGGTGTACATTTTTAAAACCATAAATAAATATGGTAGGGAGGGCTATGCCTAGACAAAGTTAAGAGTTGAAAAATTTAGACCACAATTTATTTTTATTTTTATTATTCTTAACATTTTCTTTGAACTGGGAGTAATTTTATTAGAAGATGTCTTGAATGACCGGTTGCAAGTTTTTAAAATGTGTAGGTCTATACAGACAAATTACAAAATATGACTGGTTAAGTCTAGGCCTACCCTAGGCCTATGCTTTAAATATTCTTTTGCTTGAAGGCCTAAACATGTTTTTATGTCAAATCTCTTGACTTCACTACTAACCATATCCTAGAACCAAGAAACTATCTCATTCCATTAGCCTACAGGTACCAACTGTAAGTGCTGAATAAAAATTTAAGTAAATTTAATACATGGATAGCAAGCCGGTCAATTGACCACTCAAAGTGCCATCTCTAGCCTAGCCCGCCTAGGCTGTACAACATAAAATGGTTGGCCTAGGCCTTAAAGAGTAATTTCAAATTGTATATAGGCCTATTAGGGGCTAGCCTTTGTCAATAGAAAGCCTACCTATCATAGGCTAGTAGGCCAGCTAATTAAATAACAACTATTCCCCTAATTTAATTTAATTCTAGGTAGGCCTACTTGATCCCTTGGAAACATAAGCAAAGAGTGTTTTACATTATCCATTACAAAATAATGTAATTCATTTTTGATATAGGCCTAAAAAAAATTATAAATCCATCTTAACTGTGTGGTTCCAACTAATGGAATCTAGAAATAAATTCAATAAGTTGGGTTCCGTATTCAATCGGCGTTTATCACGCAAGCAGAGTCAGTACCGTAATGGCCTACTAGGCCTATATGAATTGAACTGAGCCCACACTAGACTTGCCAGATGAATAACTCAATCTAGACTGAGTTCAGTTCAGTTGAGGAGCCAATCCATCTCACTACGTATGGGCTGAAACATGAGTTATAAGTTCAAGCAAGCAAGCTCGATTTCAACTTACGACAAGGCCTACTTGCGGACATCTTATTAAGTTGTTAATCATTTAATCACAGCCGGTGATTCCAGTAAGGACTGCGCTGGTGCCATACCAGTCCAGAAAAAAAGCTTGTAGGCACTATAAGCTACCAATAGACCTTCATTAATGAACATGAACTGAGACTGCAAATCCAGTCCGCATGGGGCCAGTCTAGACTTGGCTTGCGTGATAAACAGGCATTATAAGATAGATCTTGCCTTAAAAGATTGAACCTTGCCGTTTTAGGTAATATTCTATACAACTATTTAGGCCTACCAAAATAAAACTACTTTGGCCTAGGCCTACTACTAAGTAGGTACTTGTCGTTAGCGAACCCAGTCTATAGGTCTAAGAAGCCTAGAGGCCTACTGATAAAATAAACAAAATATTTAATAAATTTGCAACGTTTTGTCACTAAGGTCTAGGTAGGACTAGGCCTACTCTTAGCAAAGCACCTTCCAAACCTAGATGTAGGCCTAGGCCTATGGCCTTTTTAGTCTGTGGATATTCGTACGGTCAGCCGTAATAATAATGCAAAATTATTCGTAGGCCTACGGTCAAAGATTTGATTGGCTCCAGGCTTGCCATAACAATAGTTCCGTACGATCGTCACTGATGAAAGTGGAAGGCCTAGGCCTACAGTGATGTGAAAAAAATTAAAAGTAAAAAATAGGTAGGCCTACAAAACTTTTAATTTCAACCGAAAGGCCTTTCAAACGAAAAGAAGTGTCATGTTAAACTCTTCTAACAAACGTTGGACCATCCCCCAACCAAACAAGTTTCCCTTGGGATTCTCTTCATATCTAAACGGTAGGCCTAGCACTTTCTCTGGCGTAGAATTGCGTCTGCGACGAAGCCGAATGTAATGAAATCATTTGTAGAAAAACATAGGCCTACTCCTAAAAGGAATGGTTAAAAAAATATGACCAAATGAAGATTTGAAACGTCGTTTCGCATAGAACTCAAACACGCTCCCTGGGTTTTTGGTGCTATTAGCCTGTGTTAGGTGGTTAGCCTCTATCGTCGATGACCGTACGACTAGGCCTATAGGGTTACACTCCGAAGGATTTAACACTATCCAATAAAAGAAGCGGGAAACTATTAACTTTACGGAGTATATTCATTAGTTGTATACGCGGCTAGGTTAGGCCGCGTTCACACTAATTGGTTTAGTTATAAGGGGATAGGAAATACGTTTTAAATTGTTTACGTTTTAGTCATAAGAAATTGTTATAACAAAAACAAAATTCTTACAACGGACCAATCAGACGTGTTGTTATTTATACGACGACCAATGAAAAGGAGTAACTTCATTATGACATGCCACTGAAACATAACTACCCATTCAGGATATCGGATTTCTTATTACATAACAACCAAATAAACCAAAGTTATGTGAACGCGGCCTTGGGGTATCGCGCAAAGCGCGGGGTTAGGGGGGTGGCAGGCGCGAAGCGCCATTGGTTGAGATGGTTGAGACCCAACGTACCAACTACCAATGTACTCGGGGTTAACTTTACTCGGTTTTAAAATGTAAACGAATGTTTTAGGTATGTAGGCCTAGACCCCTAGGCACTATTGGCCCAGGGCAGTTGGGTGTAAAGGGTTAAATATCTATGAATAGCCTAGGCCTAGGACATCATAGGCCTAGCCTTGGCCATTGTGGGCTTTACAAGTTAGACCATGGAGTAGGCTTAGGCCTAGGCTGCAGTGCATAGGCCTTGTGTGTGAGTGGATGACAGAGACGAGGGCTAGCCTAGGCCTAGGCCCTATGAGCAGTTTGCATTCATTTGACCTCCTAGGCCTAGGACTAGGCTATGCTAGGGCCTAGGTAGGCTCTGGCCCTGAAGCCAGTTATTAGGCCTAGTTATGTCTAAGGCTAAGTACGCCCCAAGTTCAAACCCTAGGCGTATGTAAATAAATAGTAGGCCTGAGACCTGTTGAAAACCTGACGCCTGCTATGCAGACTTATGGTTTTTTTGTTGTATGCTTGAAATAAATAAATAAATAAATAAACCATGTTGAAACATGAAATAAAAATGCCACAAGTAAGGTTAGAGTTGTCTACTATGTTATTTACATACGCCTCCCAGGCCCTAGGGAAGGGCCTCAGAGCTATTTGTGACCTAGCTACATGCATGGCATGTTCAACTTATTAATTGAAACCGTTTATTTAAATTTTTGACGTACCTTTCAATATCTTCCGTGGTATTGCTTGTTTCAATCCATCGTGGTGGTGGTGGTTCAACAGCTGCAGGCTCACTCACAGTAACGGAAACGACTACCGCCGTCAAGTGACTTTTTATGTTGCATTAATTTTGGAAAACTAAAAGTCGATCACTTTACTTGTAAAGCATGTGTTGAACACATTAATTGTAATAATTTTTTCATAATTTGAGACATTTTAAATTGTGATTATAACATGTTAACTTGCTTCATAAATACAGTTGAATTTCTAATGATAGCAATGCGTCATTTTGACTAAGCTACTGACAAACGAGGATATTTGAGGGAAACTCAAATAAGAATTCGATGCCGATTGATGGGTGGATATTAATTATATAAGTTTAAAATATAAAGGTATTTAAAATTAGGATCTTCTAATATAGGATTGCTTTACTATAAAATATACATTCATACGTATTCGTCTTGTGGTGTCGGCGCCTGCAGGGTTGGCTAGGTCGGCTATAAATTTAATGTCATTCTCAGTGGGGGACATTTTAATCACTGAAAATCAGTTCTGTGACTGTGTAGATAGATTCTTAATACAAACTTATTTTATGTATGTATTTATTTATTTATTTACTGTGAGTTTATGGCTAGCGAGTTAGGAGATTGTCAATGCTTTCTTATTTTACATTAAAATTACTGCCACATCAAATCAATATACGAACGTATGGTTTCAACGTTGAGTGAATCACTCAACGGTTTCAAGGTTGAAAATCTTTGCTGAATTTATTATAAAATTATTTGAATGAAATAATTGTCTGAAAAAAACAAAATACGAACTGTAAAAATATGTTACTCATATGAATAGCTGATAATACTTTCTTGTACAATTACTAAGAACAGTAAAAATGTAAATATTCACTGCAAACTTATGTCAAAATAGGGCTATGCATTGTATCCTGAATTGTATCGCTATACTTCAGTGGAAAATATGTTGTTGGTTTTAGATTGGTTGTCAATTAATGAATGGCTTACTTATCAAGTGATGATTCTTATGTGTCAAATGAAGAATGTTGAAAGACTTAGAATTAGGGCTTCCTACAATAAATTAGGGCCTATGTCCATGGCACAAGAAAGGCTGATTCATGGTATTTAGAGAATGGAAATAAGGCAAATGGACTGAAATCTGTATTCTACTTGAGTGAGACAATTTAACAATCTGCCCTATGAAATAATAACTAAGGTTAAAGTCCAGTTTTAAGAAAGCCTACCTCAATTATGTTAAGTGTGAGAAGTGATTAATAAATTGTTAGACGGTTTCTATTTATTAGTAAATTATCTTGAATTTGTGGTAGGCTTAGGCCTAAAAATGTATTATACAATGGAAAAGTACAGCAAATTATTATTATTATTATTATTATTATTATTATTATTATTATTATTATTATTATTATTATTATTATTATTATTATTATTATTATTATTATTATTATTATTATTATTATTATTATTATTATTATTATTATTATTAACGAAAATAGAATGACAGCTACTATAAATAATATCAGTGTATACTTTTGAAAATGTAAAATATGTATTAAAATTTAAAACATATTTTTTAAATCACAATAACGATGATGAATAAAAGCATAGGCCTAGAGGAGTAACAAAATCACCCAAAAATAAATTTAATAAAAATCCCTCAAATAAAATATTACGAAATCACAAGAATAAAAAATTGAAATAAAACAAAACCCCATAAGAGCAGAAAAAAATATCATAAAAATGTCTTATCATATGACAATTAATTATGTAAAAAAAAATTACTTTTGATATAGCTAAACGAAATAATTTAGTTATAGCAAAACTCGATAAAGAAAATTGCATGCTGTATATTTATGACTATCCACCAAAAGTATTGGTAAAAGTTTATGTATCACAAAAACAAATTTACTTTACGAAACTAGTTATAAAAAATGTTTCTTGATTTAATTTCAATAAGTATTTAGAGAAATGTATAGTTTAATTGTTTAAATCGAAATATAAATTGAATGCATTTATTAAATGCCTTATAAAAACACATTTTAAATTGTGTTTTCAGAAATACTAACTGCAAACCATATTGCAGAATGTATTGTGCCAGCCACAAACTAAAATAGGTTTCAAAAAAACTTTTATAAATATATTTAAGGAAATAAATTTTGATTTGCCATTTAAGAAATACAGCAAAATGCATTATTTTGCCATTTAAGTGGTATATAAAATGCTTCCAACTGTTCCTATACTAAAACAGTACTTGTTATTTTTGCTGGTATGTAGTTATACGAATACTACCTTTGAGCAGGGGTAGGGCGTACTTTTACCTTTATTCTTTATTGCTATATGTTTATTATTATATACTTCGCAATAATATAGTTGCAATAATTAATCACATTCTGCGAACCAAAACTTTTACCCGCATTAGCTGACGGACATTCAAAATATGTTAACAACTTGAACAACCTGATTTCCAGAATATTTATTTATGACTATCATCAAAATGTATTGCTAAACTGTTTTATATCGTACAAATTTTTAATTCATTTTACAAAACATGTTATAAATACTATTTTTGTATTTCATTATTAAAGTATTAAGAGGAATGTATAATTTAATAACTTAAATCAAAATATATATTCAATGCATTTGTTTAATGCCTTTAAAAAACACATTTTAGATTGTGTTTTCAGAAATACTAACTGCAAACCATATTGCAGAATGTATTATGCCAGCCACTAAATACATTATTTTAATGTTATAGAAAATGCTTCCAAATATGCCATTTAAGAAATGCAGCAATAATACATTATTTAAGTGTTATACAAAATGCTTCCAAATTTTCTGGAAATACATTCTGCAAAATGTATTTAGAAATATATATTGTAAGCATTTTGTGAATCATGTATTTCTCATAATATATTTTGTAATGCATTTGATTTCGGGTAATGTATTTATAACACTTATTTTTCCGTGTGGGAAACCCCCCTTCCTCCTCTTACCCGTGGCTGGTTCTGACCAGCATGGGCCCCTCCTCCCCCCCCCCCCCTTAGGCTAGAGTGGTGCATTATGACCTAACGGTTGACGCGTCCTTAATCCAAATAAACAAACAAAAACCATTCTTCTAGGTTGTTTAGAAACTCTGTATGTGAACTATTAGGTGTGTGATATACAACTGCTAGGTATAATTCACTTCCTTTTATAGTCAGCCTAACGGCAAGGAGCCACATATTGTATTTGATTGCTTTGTCAATCTCAACCTTATATTTAATACCATTTCTTATATAAATCAACACTCCACCAGTATGGGAACTATGTGAAAAACAAACTGCATGTTTATACCCCTTAATTCGTAACTCTTTACTTGTGAACTCATCAGTAACATGTGTCTCACTAAGACAAACCATAGATGGTTTCAAATCAGCTATTGCTTCAACTAACAGATCCTTATTTGATTTAATACCCTGTATATTAGCATACATTATACCTCCCGAAACATTCCATGGGTGTCATGTCTTTTGCTTATTTGATACCTGATTTGCTATTCTTATGTAGCTTGGGCAAAGTTTATATAGCCGAATGGTTTGTGTCAACATTTAATTGATATGTATGATTAAGTTTGTTGCAATTGCTTTACTCATAATAGTCACATTTACAACTGTCAGTAGTATGATTTCCTGCACAGAACATGCATATTGCACTTCTTTTACATTCCTTGGCATAATGCCCATATGAATTGCAATTATAACACCTTTTCAGATAAATATGTTCACTTACGAAGTATCTGGCCCATCCAACATACAATCTGCTGTTACCAAGGAACTTGTTTTTCAGGGTAGTATTAACTCTAATGATAATATCTGATTCTCCATCTCTATTTGCCCTACCTTTATATATTACTCTAAGATCTGCCTTATCTTCCAGTTCCAGTTTGTTGCTCGTTACAATATCGTTTATAATATTCTCATCATCATATTCAAATTCTTTCAGATTAACATCATGGATTTTTAACAAAGAATATATTTTAGTATCTGCCATATTTTGTGATTCCGTACTATACCTGTCTCCGAGTAGCCTACTTCTTCTACTTTACGTTCGAAATCTTTAGTGATTCTTCACTTTGTAGTCCAACTATTATTGCTCCATCTCCGACTGGTTTCACCATTGTTATCTCGATTTGTAGATCTATCGGATTAATTGTTTTCTTCAGATTTTCGTGAGTAGTTTTGCTGGTCTGTGTTACATTCTTGGGCACTATTTTTAGAACTGCCACATTCTTAGTTGGCCTAAACCTATTAGGCCTAATCGCATTCTTCACCATTTTCAACTTTTCACTGGAGACATCTTCTTCATCTTCCAGTACCGTTTTACTATGATCCACAGAAGTTTTGATTGATTCTTTTTCTTTCCTTTGGTGTTTTGCTATCTCACTGTATTGTATCTTGTCCACTTTTACTTGATCTCGTGTTTGTTGTTTCATTTGATTGCTTTCAGTTTTTTCACATCCTTCTCCTTCCTCTTCTTCTTCTTCTTCTTCCTCTTTTTCTTCTTCTTCCTTCTTCTTCTTCTTCTTTTTCTTCTTCTTCTTCTTCTTCTTCATATTTACCTTCTTCATGTAATTCACCCTCCTCTCAAGCTCCTTACTTTCTTGTCTCGTGTACATTTATTATGTTTCTCAATCTACGTATTTCTTTTTTAAGTTTCTGTCACTTTTTAAAGTCCATTTATTTGCCCACCAATGTTAGGAAACGTTGCAACCATTCCTTCGACAATTCCAGACTTCAATCCTTTATTTTTCTTTATTAAATTTCCATTCCCCATCTCTCTTTCCTAAATTCCTTTAGGATCAATCTTTCTAGCTTCTTGTTTGATCATTTTTACCTGTTTTGTCCCCTTCACTTGTGTCTGGGCATGTATGTGAAGTGGGCGTTTCTATACCAGGTTCTGTACTTAGATTTCGTTTCATAGGTAGGCCTTCGTCTACAATTTCCAGGCCTTGTTGTTCTATTCCACTATCTTCGTCCACTTTACCTCCTTCATCAATATCTGTAGGCCTCAATGCCATGCCTATGTCAGATGTACAGCTTGGGGTTTCTACGTTTGGGCATTTTGTAGAGAGGTCATGGTTTGTATACTAGACTCTACGCTAAGCTTTAGCTCCTTAGGTAGGCCAAGGTCTACTATTCCCAGGTCTTGTTCTATTTCACAGTCTACTTCCATTTTTCCGCCTACATCACCATCTGTAGATGCCTGGTCTACGACATAGGCAGATGAACACAGTCCTACTATTTGGGTTTGATCCTGACCCACCATTCCAATTCCTATGATCTTCTTTTTCACACACAATTTACACTCCCATGTACTATCTCCTGATGTATCTCGTATCTTTTCCTCGGCACAGGGGAAATGTGCCCATTGCTTGCAGTCGACACACTACAACCCCACCCTGACTTCCCTTTCACACACCAAACACTTATTCCCTACATTCGTCTTCCCTAGTTGTGTTTTGATCTTTCCAACACTTTTTCCTAGCTTAGCCTTGGCCATCTTTCTATTTACGTTTTTACTCACCAATTCTTGATCAATTTTCAAAATTTATGACCCAAAATGTTCTTTATGATCGTTTATTCTCCGCATCACACTTTTAACACCATCTTTATCACACAATATTGCAAATAACTAAAAGATAACTAAAAAAAACTATATTATCACAGGAGGCGCTAAATGATCTAACGGTTTACGCGCCCTTAAACCTAAAAAAACTGCAAACATCAAACATTTAAAATTCACTTTAATCTTTATCATTTCATTTATAATCTTAAAAAACCAACACTTAAAAAAAAAACAGACACTACTATTTCACAACATCCGAGGCAGAGCCCTAGTTTCTCATGTCGACTGACAGCGATGGTGGTGATCGTTAAAGGCGATTTAAGAGAATAAGCCTATCTCGCATACATTAACTAGTGAGATAGGTAGGTTAAACTTCTGTAAACTAGAGGCGATCCCTGGCAGTCGTAGATTGAAACACATCCCCTTAACTTGACGACTTCCACAGCGACGATGACAATGACACAACGAACGATGATAAAGACTATGACAACCGCGACGTGAGAACCACCCCTTTTCCTCCCCCTACCCGTGGATGGTTCTGACCAGCATAAGCCTCTCCTTCCCACATCCCCTATAGGCTAGAGTGGCGCATTATGACCTATCGGTTAACGCGCCTTTAATAAAAAAAACTTAACCAATGGTTCTGAGGGAGAATTATTGGTTAACCCAACGCGCCCTAATTGCTGCTTTGAATGATTCTGCTTATCATAAAAGGCGAGGAAATAGATATAACGTTTATCTCATCAGTTAGCATGAGGGAGAATTTTGCATCCTGAAACTAAAAGTGAGCTCTTCTGGTCGTCGTCGGGGACCTCTCTCACTTCCCTTTGACGACCTCGCCAGCGATGAAGATCAAAACGACAAGAACGGTGACAAAAACGATGACGACCGCGATGTGAGAATTCCTCACCCCGCCCGTGGCTGGTTCTGACCATGGGCTTTCCCACCCCACGTCCTTTAGGCAAGAGTAGCGCACTATGGCATGACGGTTGACGCACCCTTACTCCAAATAAAATAAAGCTAAAAATTAAAAATACTTTCTTAATTTATCATTCAAAGAAATTGCTTAAAAAAATTTAAATTAAACATAATTTTTTCATCAAACACACCAACAATTTATTTCATAAGCTTACAATATCACAAGCGGGTGAACCGGTTGAAGCGCCCTAGTTTCTCACGTCGTTGTAAGCAATTCTTCTCAGAGCTTTGCCTGCAGTTAGGACATGGCCCAGTGTATTGTACGAGGCCGACGATAGGCAACCTCAAAGCCCATTCAGCCAGTAAGATAATACGAGTTTAGTGTAGACAATTCAAAGTTATTATTATGAATTGCAAATTACGCCATGAATTACATTTTCAATGCAATTTTTTAAATCTTAAATCACTTGATAATTATACTAATCCCCGTCTGGGCCCGGGGTAGAATTGGCCCAGAGCATGGCTCTGCTAATCGTAAAAGGCGATTCGAGAGAAAAAGTCCACCTCGCAAACATCAGCTAGAAAGAGCGGAGTATCTTACTCCCCGAAACTAGAGGCGAGCTCTGGCAATCGTCGTCGGGGACCTTGTCCCCTTCCCTTGACGACCCCCCGGCGACGATGACAATGACACAACGAACGATGACAAAGACGATGACGACCGCGACGTGAGAAACCCCCCTTCCTCCCCTTAACCGTGGCTGGTTCTGACCAGCATGGGCCCCTCCTCCCCCCCCCCCTTAGGCTAGAGTGGTGCATTATGACCTAACGGTTGACGCGTCCTTAATCCAAATAAACCAAAACTTAAATTTAACTAGATTAATAAGGAAGAAACGATAAAATGAGGTAAACTTCCTTATACTGAAATTAGTGAACTAACTATTATTAAATACATCGTTAATCCCCCGTCTGGGCCTGGGGTAGAATTGGCCCTGAGCATGGCTCTGCTAATCTTTCAAGGCTATTTAAGAGAAAAAGTCCACCACAAACAACAAACTAAATTTACTAAATAATAATATCCCAGGTGGCGCAATATGACCTACCCGGTTAGAGCGCCCTAGATTCTCAGGGGAATATCAATTGATTTGCATATAGGTAGGACTACTGTGTAACAAAAAAATCAAGGATTGTTGGTCTTGCGGTCTCCACCTCCCCCTAGGCTGGAGAAGCGCATTATGACATTACGTCTAAAATATACAAAAAAAACTTTATTCCGAACCAAACACAAAACTTCTGAGGGGTTGTCGATCGAACTATGAAATAAAATTTCAAACCAAACCTGAAAAGAACTCGAAGCGAACTTAAAAGGATATAATAAAGTTATAGTAGGTAAAAACTAAAATACAGTGATCAAGTCTGGTCCGGCCCTACCACCATCCAATCAATTAACATTGTTATTTTCCTTTGGAAATCGAGAACCTTTTATTGACTTTGTCAAATTATGAGTACCCACTCACTACAACAAATTTGCAAAATAAAAACACTACCAACATTATTTTTTACTTGAACTTGATTCAAACTATTTTTAAGTTTTTTCAATGTCAAATTTAGAATGTTTTCACATCCCTATTAAACAAGCTTAACCCCTCCGTTAGATAATGTAGCTGAAGCATTAAACAGCCGTAATGTTATTTTAATTTAACAAAATTTAATTATATTAATCTCATTTCTATTTTTTTTCATTCAAATAATTAAATAAAATTTACCATCACTATCATCACAATTATTTTCTAATCGTTCATAAAATAAGAAAACCATAAAATCATCAAACAAACCATCAACCCATTTAATTATCTCTCAATATCACAGGAGGCGCAATATAACCTATCCGGTTGAAGCGCCCTAGTTTCTCTCGTCGCCCATTTTACGCATGTCATATCGAGGTAACAAAGAATATAATAATATCTGGCCCCCGGGTATAATTTAGTTCAGATCAAAACTCTGCTTATCGTAAAAGGCGAGGAAGGAGATAAAGTCCATCTCGTAAACATCAACTGTTATGTAAGGGTGTATATTACTCCCTGAAACTAGAGGCGAGCTCTTGTAATCGTCCTCGGAACACCTCTCCTCTATTCTTGACGACTTAGTCAACGACAACGGTCATGAGAACAACACAAACGATGACAAAAACGATAACGACCGCGACGTGAGAACCCCTTTAACCTCCCCCAACCGAGGCTGGATATGTCCAGCATGGGCCCCTCTTCCCCATATCCCCTAGGCTAGAGTGGCGCATTACGACCATAGAGGAATGAATAACATAAGGAGACAGCATGCGCTATCTGTGGCTGTACAAATGAACGTGGCCGTTTTAAACGTGATTTTGAAGGATCTGATCGAGTTTTTCGCAGTATTTGCTGCTTCTCGAAACACGCCGACCAACATGGCGGCTACCATTCACTTCGACCGATTGAAAACAAGAAGAACAAAGACAAGACGCAGACGAATGCGACGTGTGACTGTGTGTGTGCTAACAGCTAACGTATTCTTAAACTTAATGAATAAAAAAGATTAATTAATTAATATCAAACCCTATTTCCAACTAAGTCGGGTAGGGGGTGGGAGGGTCCCACCACATTCTTGGCTCCACGGGGTTATCGAAGCCGGCTAGCCATGCCTGACGCTTCTCCCACATCATCTTTTTCTTCCTCTGCGTCATCAACTTCACTTTCTTCCTCTCCTCTGTCTTCTTCCTCAGGGACCTCCACCAGTTTGTTCCATGTTTTTCGTTCTTCCCAACATTTTTCTTGGTTAATCCTTTCCCAAGCTGCATTTCTCTTTTTCAAATCCATTGCTATAACTTCTTCCCATCTCAGTCTGGGCCTCCCTCTTTTTCTCTGTTTGTTTCCTGCATCTTCTTCATACTGTATCTTAGGGATCCTGTCCTTCTGCATCCTCTTCATATGTCCAAACCACCTCAGCCTTTCTTTCCCTAGCTTAAAGTTTAAACTCTCTACTCCTAGCTCTTTCCTTATCTTCGTGCTCCTCATCTTATAAATCTTCGTAACTCCCATTACACTCCTTAAAAATTTCATTTCTGCAGCTTGAATTTGTCTTTCTTCTTTACCCCCAACTGGCCATGTCACTGCACCATATGTGAGTACCGGTACAAAATATGCTTTGTATATTAAAAGTTTGCATCTCCTTGGCACTTCTTTTTTCCGAAGCAGTTTCCTCACTAACTGGAAGAAACTCTCAGCGATACCAGTACGCCTTGCAATCTCCGCGTCTATTTTTCCATCGTCGGAGATTATGCTGCCCAGGTATTTAAACATATGTGTCTCTACTAGTTCTTCCCCTCGAAGTACAATCTTTTTCCTATTCCCAGATTTCTTACTTTTCCCCATAACCATCACTTCACTCTTGTCAATGCTTATCTCTAGTCCAAATTCTTCTGTACGTTCATTCCATTTCTCCACTTTCTTCTGTACCTCTTCCCATGACTTCCCCCATATGAGTATATCGTCAGCATATATTAAGGTTCTAGACGACTCTGGCCCACCCCTCTCCACTTTCCTCAATATCTCGTCGAGTTCTATATTGAAGAGCATCGGTGACAGTACACTCCCTTGTCTAAGACCTGTCTTGACTTCAAACCAATCCGTTCTGCCATCCTTAGTTTCCACGCAACTCACATTCTTCACATACATACTCTGTACTCTTTCCACCAATCTGTTATCAATCTTCTTTTTTCGGAGGCATTCCCAAACTCTCTCTCTGGGCATCCTGTCATAGGCCTTTGTAAGATCCAGAAAAACCATCCATACCTCCTCCCCCTTTTCCCTTTCTCTTTCCATGAGCTGTCTTATTGAGAAAATCAAGTCCACGGTTGACCGTCCACTTCTGAAACCATGTAGCTCCTCCCTCAAGCCTCTTTCCACCTTTTCTTTCATTCTCTTTTCTAGCACTTTTTCATACAACTTGGCACATTGGCAAAGTAGAGTGACACCTCTATAATTACTACACTGTTTGTTGTCACCTTTTTTAAATATTGGTACTATAATACCCTTTTCCCAATCCTTTGGAATCTTTTAATCTCTCCAAGCTGCAGTCAACACTCTGAAAATCCAGTACTCCCCGTCTTTTCCTGCTGCTTTAATCATGTCTACAACTACTTCATCTACCCCGGGTGCCTTCCCGTTTTTCATTTCCTTCAGTGCCAATTTAACTTCCGCTTCTGAGAGCTCTTCTTCCTCATCTTCTACTTCGTCTTCTCCTGCTTCACTAGGGCTATATTCGGTAATACTTTTGTGCGCTGGTCTTCCATTCCTTAAATCCTCTACATTTAACAAACTCTGAAAATATTTTTTCCATAATAGATATAATAATATAATAATAATAATAGATAAAAAAAATAATAACGAACTAAACTAAAATGTACCTGAACGAGGCAAAATATAGTTTGCCCGATTAAAGGGTTTCTCATCTTTTTTACTTTTGAATGACTAACATAGTTTTATTAATTTCCAAAACGATATTTTTGTTGTAAATAAAGAGTAGCTATCTAATAAAATGTTTTAAATGACTGCTAGTATGTAAGTAAGTATGTTATTCCCCTTAACTAGCGGCGAGCTCTCCCCCTCCCTTGACAACCACCCTACGATGACGAAGACCATGACAACACTAACTGTGACGACACCGACGTGAGAAACCTCCCTTTCCTCCTCCTACACATGAGGCTGGTGCTGACCAACATGGGACTTTCATCCCTATATCCCCTAGGCCACAGTGGCGAATTATGAACGGTTGTCGCGCCCTTAATTTAAATAAACCATAACCAAATTTAATTCACATTTAAGGCATTTTACGTGACATCCATTAAAACATTTTTTTATTGTTATAACTACCACCAATATTTTTTTTATTTAAAAACTTAATTCAGAACAAACAACAAAGAATTAATAACTTGACAACAATATTACAAGTGTCTTTTATTGCTCCACCTTAACTGTCAGGTTTCAGGCTTATTAAGCGACGTGTATTCAGTTTTTCACTGCAGAGCTAATCGCCATCCGTGAAGCTCACAAATACATTCTACATTGCCATTGTGGGAAAATGCCTTTTGTGTTTTTCAGTAGCTTAAGTTCACTTAAAGCTATAAAACTTTTTATACCAAGTAAACATTTGGTACAAGAACATCCAATTTTTTTTAGAAAAAATAAACTCTCAGGGTTTATATAATAGAGTTTTGTTGGAACCAACACTGGGCATAGGGGGAAAAATGAAGAGTGATCATGCTTTCTAGCGTACGACTTTGATTTCAACCCAGTTCCCGTCAGATGTCAAGAGGGATTCAAGCAAAGAGTTGGATTTGCGACAAGCATTTTGGGGTGGTTGCAAAATAACAAATTTGGTAGTGTGATGCCCACATTGACAAAAATAAAAAATTTCGTCCACCGGGGCATCTCGACACTCACGTAAAAGATTTTTTCAACTTTAACCAAACCCAAAACCACATATCTCTTAACCAAAAAAAAAATTTTTCCCCCCTTTCCATAGGCACATAGATTTAACCTAACATTTGCTAAAAATGAAAACCCAATTACCTTGCGCGAAATTTTAACCTAAACTTGAAGAATTTCTAACTTGTCGCACAAACTTCTAAATTTAAAAGAATCAAAAAAAAAATTAATTAAATCTAACATTTTTCTTTTCTTTATTTTTCATTTCAATCAAACTTTTTTTTGCTTTAAATTTCATATCACATTTATTTTGTTATTTTATACCTTAAAAAAAAATCTACTCAAAAAAGGGTTAACTCTTCTTTTTTTTCATTAAGGGGGAATTTAAAAAAACCCTTTTTCCTGGCCCCGTTCTAGCTTGCGTGGCTAAATTTCCCCTCCCCCTTCCGAAAAAAGCATTTACAAAAAAAACTTTTAAAATGTTGGTTTAAATTTTTTAAAACTCCTTTAAAAAGGCCAATCGGGAAAAACTGGGGGACGCCTCCCCGGGGCGACCCTACAGTTAAAGGACACCAAACATGAACAATCGCATCCCTTAAATGTTTTTTTTCCCAAAAGGGGGGGTTACGAGGTTTTCCTCATATGAGAGGGGATTATAAAGGTTTGAAAAAAAATTTTTTCCCGGCCCCCCACCATAAATTGTCCGACAGGGCTCTCAATCAAAGGGATTTACAAAAAGACCACCAAAAAATTCAATGAATAGTATTTTTTCCCCTAAATAAGGGGATTGGATTTTATTTGTTCCCCCTTAACCCCCTTCAGCGATTTTCACAATAACCCCAAAAACAACAAAACAAATAACACAGGCGGAAGCCTTTTTGTTCCCCCTTCCCTGGTTTTTTGACCATTTTGGCGCCCCCCATACCCCTAGGGGGTGGGTTATTCCCCCCCCCCGGTTTTGACCGCCTTATATAAAAAAAAAAAAAAAAATTACACCCTGCTTCTCCTCCTTTTTTTTCGCCCCCCCCCCCCCCCCCCCCCCCGGGCCCCCCCCCCCCCCCCCCCCCCCCCCCCCCCCCCCCCCCCCCCCCCCCCCCTTAGGCTAGAGGGGGTTTAGACCAAGGGTTTGACGCGTCCTTAACCAAATAAACCAAAAAATTAATAGAACAACAAAAAGTGGTGTGTTTTTCTTTATTTTAGTTCTTTGTAATTTTTTGCTTAAACCAAATAAAATGAAAAACAAGAAAAAAAGCAAGCGGTGATAAAGAGAAAACAAAAATGACGTGAGAACCCCTATCCCCCCATTTCCCCTAGGCTAGAGTGGCGCTTTAAACCTACTAGGGTTTTGACTATGGTTGAGGGTTTAAGCCCCTAAAAACCAATAATTTTAATATCATTTTATTATTTCCCCTTTGGGGGTTCGGGGAGACTTGGCCACAGCATAGCTTGCTAACCGTAAAAGGGATTCAGGAGTAAAATAAATCACGCCAACTCATTAGTATAAGAGGGGAGTATAATTACCCTCGAAACTAAAGAGAGTCGGCGATCGTCGAGGGACTTTCCCCCTTTCCCCTTGAGATTTCATCAACGACGATGACAATGATACAACGAACGATGACAAGACGAGAAAACCGCGACGTGAAAAAACCGCCCCTTTTTCTTTATCCGTACTGGCTCTGACCAGCACGAGTCTCGCCCCCCTTATTCCCCCTAGTCTGTGGGGAATTAGCCCTAAGGGTGACGCGTCCAAATCCTATTTTTTTATTTTTTAAAACACAATCGATGAATTACTTCTATAACATGACAACTTCGACAAACTTTCAAATTTCTTATTAAAGAAACTTTCAAATTTCTTATTCAAAAAAATGTATTAACAACTTTTAATTCCTATAAAATACATTTTATTTATTTATTCCCTTTTAAATACACGATTTTTCTTTAGCTTTAAACTATCATCATGACATATCTTTTTTAGTAAACTTTTAAAGAACATTTTCAAAAAAAACATCCCTTAAACTTATTCATTATTTTTCATATCACAGGCGCAAAATATGACCTAACTGTTGAAGGCCCCCTAGTTTCCATGTTTTTTCTTGATGGCATAGGGGCCCAACCCCACAGCTAGGCACCTGAGGAGGAAAACATTTTCCCGCTATCCGGTTTTTTTAAAAATTTATATTTCCCCTTTAGTTATTAACAACTATCAAGCATTATGCACCTTGTTAATTTAAAGTATAGGGAACAAGTGAAGTTGAGAGTGAAAAGTGTCGAGGTTTAAGGCGAGAAAAGACCATCGTCCGTCTAGCAAACATCAACTATTAATAAGGTCTGGGGTTGTCGTCGGGAACCCTCCCCCTCCCCTTTACGACCTCCCCGACTACGTGACCTGACAAACGAAAAGATGACAAAGACCATGCACCCGCCTGGGCCGAGGAAGAATTTTGGTCAGAGCATGGTTGCTAATCTACAAGGCGGGTTCAAGAGATAAAATCCGTTCGCAAACATCAGCTGTATACGAAGTGATAGTTTTTCTCCAAGAAAAGAGATCGAGGGCTGGCAGTCGTCTTGGAGTCCTCTCCCCCCTTTTCCCCTTTACGACCTCCCCCACGACAGGGACCCTGAGAACACTACGTTGACAAAGCAATAACGACCTCACGTGAAACACCCCATTCCCCCACCCCCATTTAATTTTTCTAATGGGCGCATTTTGACCCCAAAGGTTTTACGCGGCCTTCATTTCAAATTTTAACCCAAAAAAAAAAATAGAGATATTACAAAAAACAAAGCCGGCGATGCGTAATTACGTGTGATAAATAAACTCCAATCAAGATATTAAGTGCGTCTGGGCCCGGGGTAGAATTGGCCCAGAGCATGGCTCTTCTAATCGTTAAAGGCGATTCAAGAGTAAAATACCACCTCGCAAACATCACCCAGTAAGAGGGGAGTATATTACTCCCGAAATAGAGGCGAGCTCTGGCAATCGTAGTCGGAGAAAACCCTTCCCTTCCCTTGCGACCTCTCCGACGACCCGGGAAAACAAAGAAAACAAGAACGATGGCAAAGGCGATGACGACCCCCGACGTGGAACCCCCCCCCATTCCTCCCCATCCCCTGGTGTTTTGACCAGCTTGGTTCTTACCTATATCCCCCAGGTAGAGTGGTGCATTATGACCCCAAGGTTACGCGCCCCTTTAAAAATAATAAAAAAAAAATAGAAGTAAAATATGGTGAATATCCAGGGAAAAAAGATGAGAGATATTAAACAGTGCAAATATCGATCAAGTGGGCAAAGGACGGTAACCCCTTTCATGGACACTGCAATAGGAAGAAATAAAAAAAAAAAATTTTCCGAAGTCATGTTGTTTTATTATTATTTTGTAAAATTTAATAAATCAAAAAACCTAGGGTTGTTTAAATCTAAAAGTAGCAATCGAGAAGATAGGGGGGGGGGGGTTTTTAATAGAGTGAAATAGTAGGTAGAGTTTAAAATTTAAGTAATTCAAGATGTACAAATTAGATAAGTAGATTTTTAATTATTACAAAATATGAAAATATACTGTAATTTATACAATAAAAATTGTACGTATTTTAAGAAGCTTATTACAGAACTGATGTAATATAAATTAAAATTTTTTGAATTGGCTAAAAAATCCATCAAAATAAATAAATACAATAAATACACACGTCTAATTTGCGGATATCTCTTACCAGAGAAAGGTTTGCCCCCAGGGACACATGTGAGCACCTTTAACAGTAATCATGTGTTAACAGAAGAACCACATATGGTGCCGTGCGCACGCAGTTTGATCTTACCAATCATATCAGATAATTATATCATATGAAAACGGCGACAAACTTGCGAAAAATTTTTCATTTTAAGTAAATTATTTTTAAAAAAAATTAAAAACACATCAAACCCTTTTTTTTCAATTTAAAAAATCAGTTTTCTTTGTTATTACTAGTTTACTATCATCACAATAATTTTAACCCCAACCAAACCACTTTTATTGTTTTTAATATCACAGGCGGGGCAACCCAACTGGTTTTAAGCGCCATGTTTCTCACGTCGTCGTGGGTCGTCAGAATTATCATGGGAAAACCGTGCGGTCACAATTTACCTCGTTTATTTAGCAATCTCTTGTTCATGCCCCCCTATGACGGGCTAGAATTTGGACCAAGGCGGCTCTGCTTATCGGAAAAGGCAAGATAGGAAAAAAGTCCATCACGCAAAATCAACTCGAATGTAAGTTTTGATTTTACCCCCGAAAAAATAGAGGGGAGCTCTTGCATTTTTGTCTGGACCTTCCGCCTTTTAATTTCCCGCGCTCACAACAGATATCTCCCAATCACACGGGGGCTTCTGGCAGTAACAATTTCTCGATTTTCATTTAAAGTGGTGTTTATCCAAATAAAAATACATAAATAAAATTTTACTTCTCAGGAAAGCCACGAAAAAAAAAAATGTATGTTTGTAACTGACATTTTTTTTCTCTATTTTTTAACTTAAAAGACAAAAATTTAAAAATTTACATATAAATTTACAGCTGGCGTCATACCCCTTTGAAGCGCACTAGTTTTTTTATGTCGTCGTAGTAGTGTTGATGTAGAATTCCCAGAGATACCGAGGGGGAAAACGTTATTGGGGGAACCATTTCACAAATTTTAATGTGGCTTAATAAGAAAATTTATAGAGTTGTATTCACACAGCTTTTAAGAACCTTTTGACATTTTCGGCGGCCATTTCGCTGGGGGACCACCCAAAAAAATAATGGAAAGGATAATTGAAAGCCCTTTTTCTTATCAAGAACGACATATAAAAGATGCTTAATAATCTCCCAAAAAAAAATTATTGGAGAGCGTAGCGAGCGTAGCGAGCGAAACGAAATTCCATTTCACTAACTGGAGAAAAAAAAACCGGAATGTTTTTTTTTTTTTTTTTTCCTTTTTTTTTTGTTTTTTTTTTGGGGTTTGTTTTCACGATTCCGGCTAAACCGATATCCGATTGCGATAAAAATTTTATGGAGGCCTTTGAAATCTTGAACTTTGAAAATGCCACGTTTTTGAGCGCAACGGGAATTTTTTTTCATAAAAAACGCAATTTTACGATTTTTTTCGATTTAAAAAAAAATTTCTTTGACTTATAACACCCTAAGCTTTGCGTTTTAATGATTTTTTTTTCAGAACCTTTTTTTGAATTAGAAATTTGTTTGGGAAAATTTTAGCATAACGAAAAATTTTTTTCAGAAAATGAATTTTTCGGGTTTTTATTTTTTTTTAAAACAATTCTTGACTTATAACCCTACATGCTTTATTATTTAATGATTTTTTACAGAACCTTTATTTTTTGAATTAATATATTCGTGTTAAAATTTTTAAAAGAAACGAATAATTATTTCTTTTGAAAATTGAAAACGATTTTTTTTTTTTAAAAAATTTCGATAATAAAAAAATTTAAATTAATTTTTTTTTAATTTAGTTTTTAATAAAAAAATGAGTTTAAAATTTTTTTTTTTAATTTTAATTTAATAAAAAAAATTTTGCTAAAGAAAAAAATTTCACAGAACAACAGAAAACCGCGAACACATGGCCCGCCAATGCACCATATACGTCATCCAACAAAGCGGGGGACTTAAAGGGTTTTTCCCAGTTATTTAAAAATTATTTTATTTGGGGTATACACATTTATTTTAATAAAAACAAATAAATAAAAAAATTTTACATCAACAACGATTAAACAATTGGCAACATTTTTAAAATTAAAGGACCCAATGAGAGCCGCTTCAATACCATTCTTGAAGAAGAAAAACTAGACAGATGAGTCTAAAAGTTTTTTATTCAGCGTCACTGGATAGGTTTGGTTAAGAGATCCTGTTCGGTAGGCCCCTTATCCCACAAATCTTCTCAACTTCCTTCGAAATTTTCTTGTCCTTATGAAGGAGTTAAAGGGGAAGGCATCTAAAAAAACCACCCTTAAATTTTAACAAGTCATAAAAGGAACTAATAATTCAGCGTCAAAATACTTCCAGTGTTCCCAAAAACAGGCGGCCATGAGATAGCATTTTGGTTTTTTTGCATTGGTTATGCTGATTGATCAAGTTACCATTTGAAGGTAGTTCAAACCTGGCGGAAGTGAGTCCAGCACTTTAAATTAGATCTGCCAAATATGATTTTGGGTTTCGTGGAAGTTTTTAATTTTACGATTTGAAATAGAACATAGAAATAAAAAAGTACGGGCCCTTAATATCCCCCTAAAAAAAATTTCTTTTTTTTCGCCCTAAAACCATGAAAAAAAAATAATAACAAAAAAAAAGGTTTTTGGG
>JAMZAV010006132.1:0-39174 GCA_024449915.1 Sweltsa coloradensis | reverse complement strand
CTTTTTTAAAAAGTTTTTGGTTTTTTTTTTTAAAAAAAAATTAAAAAAAATTGAAATTTTTTTCCTCCCAAAAACCCCTTTACCATTGTGGTGCCAAAAACCACACATTTTTAACCCAAATGTGCTGTATTTAGCCCAAAAAATGAACTATTATAAAAAATATTTATAACTTTGGGTTATTCCACAATCTAAAAAAACTTTTAAAAAAGTCACTCACCGAACCATTGCGAATACTGTAGACCAAAGTTACAAAATTTTTCAATACAAGTGAAATGACCTGAAAACGTGGCAACACTGTAAAAAACCTCAACCATAGTAAGTGAACATAAACCAAAAAAAAAATAGGGGAAATTTTGACAGTTTGAAGAATTTTTCCCAAATGTAAATGTATGTTGATATCATAAAGACTTACTTTGATGTGTTTTTTAAGCTGTTAATTCTAAAGAAAATTTTTTGATTAGTATTTCCCTTGCATCCAAAGAAAAATCAGATTTTATCTATTCAATCATTTCTATTGATAATAAAAATGTTACAATAAATCTTCACATCACTTTTTTTCATTTTACACAGTTGATACTACCTTTGTAAAAAAAACTACTATTTAAACCCAAAATGACAACCAATTTAGATGACCATGTTTTCACATTGTTTTCCTTTAAAAAGAAAAATAAATATATACTCTGTTCTATTCTGAATTCAAATAGACAGCCCATATTTATATAACATAGGAGGGAAAAATTAAGTAAATATATTTTTATATCTTGTTTTAAAAGGGTGGTTTACCGCTGGAAAGACTTTAAGGTAAAAACATATTTAAAACCCTCGTTTGACCCCGCTTTAGAAATGCAGGGGGAGCTTTGATCTTTAGAAGGGAAAAAATGGAAAAGAAAACATACAGATAAAGGCTGCCAGAAAGGTTAAAGGTTTTAAAAAATGGGGTTTAAAGAAAGGATTTAAATGGTAAACAGACTAGGAAATTAGAAATAGGGGAAAAGCTGACAAATGTTTTAGGGTATCCCTGGGATTTGAGGAAAAAAAGGAAAAACTCTGAAAATTGTATAAGATAAGGCCTAGGATTTTCCAAGCGGGGGAGAATAATGTTACCTAACAGAGGGATTGAAAAGGATGGGGGGGATTGTTTGGAAAATTCAAAGAGAATTTATTAAAAAAAGATTGGGAAAAAAAAAATTTCATTTATTAATAGAAAGTTTCTAAAGGGAATTCGTGACCTGAGAGCACTGACAAAAAGATGGATTTATCTTTTTAAAAGTTCTTTAAATTTGTAAAATTGTTATAGAAACACATTTTTAGTATTTTTTTTAAATTTAATACTAAACCCTTTAAAAAAACAAAACTTTATACCTGAAAGCTAATAAATAAATTAAATGTACCTAAAATCGTTTTTTAAAAAGTAGCAAAAAATTTTTTAAATTTTTTTTTCCGTCAAAAACTTTTTTCCCATATTGCGGGTTTTTTAAATCTTTTGTGGATCTTTTAAAAAATTATACGAGTTAATGACCGTTTTTTTTACTTCATTTTTACACAGACCCGTAACAGGGATTTTGTACTTTGAGATGGTATCTTTAAAATCTTGCGATTTACGTTTTTTTCTTTTTCCGATACAAATCCCTAGGCGTACCGGAAAATCAAAAACTAATTAGTCTGGGTTTTTTTCACAAATAAAACGGCAAAAAATAGTGGGAAAGGGGTTTCACTTGGCAAAATGTTCATAAGGTCAAAGAAAAGCGTGAAAGGGGAGCCACGAAAAATGTCCCTTGGGATTAAAAATGGGGGCCAAAAAAATAGGCCTTTCTTTTCCTATTTTGAGTGTTAAAAGACGGTAAATAATGTTAAAAGGGTTTCTACATGGCAAAATGTATTTTTAAATTTTAAAAAATGGTTTACGTGAGGAAGGCATAAAAAGCCCCTTCGTTTAAAAAGGGCCGCCATTTTTGAAAAATATGTATTTTTTTAAATTTTTTGGGAAATATAAACATACTGAAAATAATGAAAAAAGGGGCCATTTAGCACTGGGCTTTTCTTAGATTAAGAAAAGTTTACAGATGGGGGCCAAGAAAAACCTCTTACAATTAAAAATGGCGGCCATGAATGATAAGGTGTATAAAATTTCTTTGATTTTAATGAAAAAAAGGCGGAAAAAAATAATAGAAGGTTCCTTTGGAAAAACTTTTCTTGAGATGTCAAAAAAGGTTTACAGAGGGGACCCCAAGAAAAATACCCTTACGATCCAAAAGGGCCGCCACAAATTACAATTGCGTACCTTATTAGTACCCTTTTCAAATGAAACAGGGTGAATAATGATGATAGGTCCCACTTGGAAAAAATACTCTAAAGTTTTGTGTATGGTTTAAAGGGGGGAGCCAAGAAAAATTTCTTTAACTTTTCAAAATGGTCGCCTGTTTAAAAATGTTTTTGTTTCCTATTTCGAATGTGAACAGACGGCAAATGATAAAAATGGGCCACTTGGCAAAACATTTAAAAGATGTTTTATATTTTTTACAGGGGGGGGAGCCAAGAAAAATATCCCTTACATTAAAAATGGCCGCCATATTAAAAAATGTAATTGTTTCCTATTTTCCTATGACACTTTTAAAATTTTAATTTAACGTACTATTTTATAGTGAAACAAAACGTAGTGCCTACAAGATTTCTAATGACGGGGTTTGAGCCTTCTTCCTTACTTCTTTGTTACTTTTTGAATTGAGGTTGTTTATAATAATATGTTTTCTCCTCGGAATATAAATTATGAAAAATAATATAAAAAGTGCTGAATTAGCTGTAACGAGATGAATACCCCCAGAAAAAAGGTTTTTACCCTTTTTATTTTTAAAAAAAGTCTTTTTTTAACTTTCTAGCACGGGTTTCCTGTGTTGCAGCAGTTTTCGGCAGTTGGAACATAACAATGCCAGGGAAAGCCCCACTTTGCATGAGCATCGTGTGATGCATCCTTTCTACACGAGCACTTACAACTCTCTCAGCAGTCCCCAAACTCGGCATCTACAATTTTGGATCCAAAATCCCCCTTCAAGAACCCCCTTCTTTGGGGATAAGAAATTGGGCGTAAAAATATCACACTTCCCCCAAAAATTCCCCTTGATAAAAATACACTGAATGTGAAGCTGGAGTGCGTCTTAAAAAGGAGGAAAACGTCAAAAACTTTTTTTCTTCGATGTAAAAAAAGGGTTTTCCTTGCTTCATTGACTTTTCCCACATCCGTTTGTGCGTCGTACAAAGAACAAAATAATGTTAAGGGGCGTCTTGAGTTGTTTTTGGAAACGTTCTGCAACGAACAGGAAATTTCATTCTTTTTTTGTACTTTTTTTGTTTTTGTTTCTTTTCCATTACTTGGAAAATAGAACGGGTTTCTTCAAAAAAATGCCCCAAAAAAGCAAGAGTTTTTATTCCATCTCGCAAATCACGTGGGACACAGTTTTTATTTTGGAAAGTCGTGACCAAAGGGTTTCCTTTATGTATATCTCAAAATGCTGAGGCCGCCCTTGCTGGTATTTCAGTGATTTTCTTAAGAGGCTGAGGCCGCATCATTGGTCCGTATGGATCACCGTATCCTCCCTTTTCCCCAAAAGGGCAAGAAAAAGCTTGGAAAGTATGGGGAAAACTTTTGATAATTGTTCCATCGCTTTTTATGAAATTTCCTGTCCGTTGCAGAACGTTCCAAAACCACTAAAAACTCTTAGAACGTTATGTTTTTTCTTTTGTACGACGCACCACACGGATTAGGAAAAGTCAATGAAGCAAGGAAAATCCTTTTCACAGAAGAACAAAGTGTTGAAGCCCCCCCCCCCACTCAAGACGCACTGCAGCTTCACATTCAGCGTGCTGCAATCAAAGGGGACTCTTTGGGGAAAGGGAATATTTTTCGCCAATTTTTTATCACCTAAAAATGGGGATGTTTTTGAATGGTGGGTTTGGCATCCAAAATGGACGACGCCGGGTTGGGATGCTGCAGAGAGCTTTTTCAAGTCTCGTGATAGAAAAGGGTGCATATCATGTCATGCAAAGATGCCGGCTTTGCGGGGTTTTCCCTGTGCATTGTTATTTCCCAATCCGACTGAAAATGCTGTAACACCCGGAAACCAGTCTTATAAATTTTTTTATAGACTTTAAAAAGTTTAAGGTAAAAATATAAAACTCTTAAAAATTTTGGGATGGTTATTCTCTCGTTACAGCTAGGTTCAGCACTTTTATATATATATAATTATTTTCTCATATTTCATTTTCCCGAGGATAACACGTCAATTAAAAAAAAAAAAGAAGTAAGGAGAGGGGCTCAAATTCCACATTATTAGAAATCTACATAGATATCTTTTTTTCTTTTAATATCTTATTAAATGTTATCAAAGAAAAATTTTGGAAAAACTATACATTTTTTTTTCATGGGGGCCATTTTGAATTGTAAGGGATATTTTTCTTGGCTCCCCAGTAAACCAATACAACATCTTGAAAAAGTTTTGCCCAAATGGCCCATTTTATCATTTTGCCCCTGTTCACATTCGAAATAGGAAACAAAACACATTTCAATCATGGGGACCATTTTTTAATGTAATGAAATTTTTTTTGGGTCCCCCACTGAAACCTACACAACATCTTTAAGTATTTTTCCAAGTGGACCTATCTATCATTATTCACCGCCTGTTACATTCGAAATTGGATACTAATAAGGTACGCAATTGTAATTCGTGGCGGCCATTTTGGATCGTAAGGGCTATTTGCTGGCTCCCCTCTGTAACCTCTTTGGACATCTCAAGAAAAGTTTGCCAATGGACACTTCCTATTATTTTCGCCTTTTACATTGAAAATCAGAAGTAGTTGATACACCTTGTCATTCATGGCCGCCATTTAAATTTGGGTAAGAGATATTGTTCTTGGTCCCCTCTGTAAACTTTTTCTATAATCTTAAGAAGAGCCTAGTGTTAAGTGGCACCTTTTTATCATTATTTTCAGTATTTTTATATTCCAAAAAGTAAAATAATAATGCTATTTTTCAAACAGGGGCGGCCATTTTGAATCGTAGGGGTCATTTTTTATGGTTTCCCCCTTGTATACATTTTTAAACATCTAAGAATATTTTTTTTTGCCATGAAGCACCTTCCTAACGTTATTTACCGTCTTTTTTACACTTAAATAGGGTAAATAATAGGCTATTCATTCATGGCCGCCATTTTGAACCCTAAGGGACATTTTTCGTGGTTTCCCCTTCTGTATCGCTTTTCTTTGACCTTATGAACATTTTTGCCAAGTGAAACCTTCCCACTATTTTTTGCCGTTTTATTTGGGATTCATCGATGAAAGCCTGTACTAATGTAGACAAGTATTAGAGATATCTTTCAAAATATCACATGTCCTAGTCACGGGTAGGTGTTCTTACTCCAAAACTACTGTTTTTTATTTTGAAAAGTTATTTTCGTGCCTGAAAAATTATATCTTGTTTTCAGTGATTTTACAAGATTTTTTAAAATTTTTTGATCCTGAAATTTGCGAAATTTGGCGTTTTGGAAAATTTCTGAAATCGGCTTTTACCTGTTTATGTTTTGTTCCCCATATATACTAGAAAACGCTTAAAGTCCCGCCGCGGTTGATGGATGAGCGTTTAAAGTTTTTAGTTTTCGTGGAATATCTTTACTTTTGCAAGTGCTTTGTTTTGTTGCCTACGTATTGTAGGTGATTTTTGTCAAGTTTCTATTGTTTCTTGTCAATTGATTTTATTTACCGTTTAAAAAACTTATATTAAAGCTTTATTTCTATGGATTCTGGCTAACTTTTTCAACTTTTTCTTTCAAAGGGTACTACATCACCATAACCTTGTGATGTTAGGTAGCGTAGGCTGCTTCCAACCTTTGATTTTTTTATTCAAATTTTGCATACTAAATTTGATCTCAATTTTAAACTCAATTTTTAATAATATATTCTAATTTACATCCCAGCTAAAGCCAATTTCTTTAATTGACCTCACAAATATAAAATGATATAAGGAATCTTCTAGAACGAAACTAAGGTTTGGAAGTTTTTAGAAACAAAATTTTCAATCTAAAATCTAAACGCAGAGGCGTAGTCCCCTTTCAGGTAATTTTTTTTAAAGGGAATTGGTGAATAAAATCTTTTGGTCGGGGAAAAGGTCTGGACAGAGTGTATGCCGTTGAGCTAGAGAAACCCGGGCGATCCCAGCTAGTGGGCGATTATTTTCGGTGACGGGTTACCTAGCCGAAAGCACGATGTTATCTTGTTTCCCAAGTAGTGCTACGCAGTATTTTTAGGTGGTTTCTTTTTTAGTTGGGGTGAGTCAATAGGAGGTTTTTACAAAGGTTAAGTCCAAGTATTTTAACCCAGGGCGGGTTTCAATTGAGATGTTTCGGTAATAATTGGTCAGATACTGGGAAATTTGAGAGGCTTCACCATGTATTGGGGGGCCATCGGGTGTTTTCGTAAAAAACCAAACAGATACTGCAGTTTCGAGCGGAGGCCATCGATTCAGCCAACGTACCGCTAGGCGTGCGCGGGGGTTTAAATTATTATAGGGTTTGCCAGTTGGGTGGAAATCAGAAACCTAGATTTCGGTTCATTCGGGTGAATTGGGGTAAAAGTAAATTAGTTAATCGGGAAAAGTAATTGTGTAACGTAATGATTTTTAAGTGTGATTGCATAATAAATTTTATGTGCAGCGTTGTCAATTAATAATCTCAGTTAAACCCATGTCAAATGGGTTCATATCAAAAAAAATCGTCGAAAATATCATCGCAAGAAAATTTTTAATAATAAATAATCAAACTTTTTTTGATTATTCTTCGTTGTCATAGACCACCAAGGAGTGTGATTGAGAAGTAAGGTGACTTTTTTTTCGTAAAAGTAAATTTTTTTTCTTCGAACTGAACGGCGCTAATTTAAAAATACCCAAAATAACAAGATTGATATAAACGAGTAACTTTTGTCATGATCTTGATCAACAATAATTATAAAAAAATTACGTGTGTCTTTTGACACCACCAACAATGAATCATGAGAATTCTCGTCAAAAGGAGGCCCTATCGTTAAGCTGATGTTGGACCCTAGGAGCGGGACGATCCCGCCCGTCCATGTCAGTGGATTAATTCTTCAGTATTTATCATGTTCCGCTTCAAGATAAATCTAGGGATTCCCATATTGCAACATATAAAAATAGTGTAAATGTCAATTGGCATATAAAAATAGGTCATGTTCACAAGTCTCTAAAATTGGATTAAAAAAAATTTCTACGGCGAAGGTGAAGCCCCGTAAAATGACGTTAAATTTACATTTTTGTATTTGTAAATTTTAAGATATTTTTTTTAAAAAACGTTGATTGTTCACCAAATAAAGTTCAGTCGAAATGGGAATTCACGAGTCGTTGGCAGGTAAATTAGTAAGAAAATTTGTATCACCATTTTGCATTGTAAAATAGTAAAACCCAGACATTGTTAACTTTATGCAGTTATTTCCAGTATTTAGACCCCCCTGACAATTCCTACCCTGGGGTTAACCGGGACGTGGGCTTTGTTATCTCGCTAGGAGGGCTGGCTGGAGCCCAAAACGGCAAGTATCCCGCCCCCGAAAGGAAGAAAGGTAGGATTATTTTAATATAAGGACGGTTTTTTGTGACAGGCCTTTCAGGAAATTTAAATTTAAATTTAATATTGTGGGAAAAATTAGTAAAAAATAATTTTCTTTAATGAGTTTTATGCTTAAGTTGAGCTAGTAACAAAATTATCTATGTAATTTAGTTCCCAAAGCCCAGAGTGGGGAACTTTTTAGGGCTTGAGTATCAAAATTTGGCTCCCAACGTGGGCATGAATCATCCCGCGACCCAGATTTCTTTTTTTTTTTTTTTTTTTTTTTGCACCAGTTGCAGCTTGAAGGCACAATTTGGCGCGCAACTGTTTGGGCACGATTTTCACGAACGAGTTTAAAGGAAGGTTAAAAAAAGAATTGTTGTTTATTAGTTACGTGTCAGAATGCTGTTGAGTAAAATGGAATTTTTAGAGATGGAGAAGGCGTTACGTAAGTGGGGGGAAGAATTGGGGAGTATGCTAGATGAGCACTATCAGAAAATGGATAAAAAGTTGGATGAACACTATCAGAAAATGGATAGGAAGTTAGATGAACAAGCAGAAAAAACAAAAAGGAAGATAGATGAACAAGCAGAAAAAACAAAAAGGAAGATAAATAACTTATCGGCTGAGGTTAACCAGGCATTAAACAGGAGGGGACAAGCAATGGAAGAATGTTTACGGGAATTGAGAGGGGGAAAATGTGGAAAAACAGGAGTTGGGAGATAGTAAAGGATGAGTGATGGATTAAGATAAGAATGATTGTTTAGCAGGGAGATAGTAAAAAAAGTAAAACAGAACGAGTGTAAAAAGAGGATGATAAGAAGAAGAGGTTGTGTTGAGAATATAGCTTAACTGCGTTGATGGAGGTAGAGTTGCCGATAGCTATGAAAGTTTAGGGAGGAGAGAGTAAATGATGAAAAGAGTGATAAGGACACGATGTTTTTTGGGAAATGTAGAGGGTGGAAATAGATAGAGGGGAGAAAAGGAAAAAGTGTGGTGATAAAGAAGTTAGGTGAAAGTTGATTATAAGGAAGTAGAAATGTATGCTGAAAAAAGAAAGGGAGAAAAAATGTGTTTGGAATAGGAAGAAAAGGTTTAGTGGGGAAAAATGGGTGACTGGAATTGGCATAAGAGGATCCCTTTTTACAGTGATAAAGAAAGGGAGTCGATTTTACATTATTATGAAGGGAAGAGAGAAAAAAGAGAAAGAGGAAAGGCCCAAGTTAAAACAAAAAAACGGGAAAAAGATAGGGTTTAAAAAGGAATTAGATAGGAGGTGGTCGAAAGAAAAGAGAACCCCCAAGAGAAAAGTGGTTGGCGAGTTTTAAAATGATTTACTTGGGACAAGAAACAGGTAGTGTTAGAGAAAGAATGAAAAGAAAGAGAATAGACAAGGATAAACAAACGACTGTCAAAATGAAGTGTGAAATGAAAACACATGCCTTTGAAAACAAAAACGTCATGATTTTATTTTTTTTTAGTATAGATATGTGATGTAGATAAGGGATAGACGTGCAACGGGTATTTTTCAAGGGCAAGGGAAAAGAAAAAGGAAAATTAGGCTGGGGTTTAAAAATTCTTTTGGGGATTTGAATTTTTGAGTAATTGGGGGGTTGGAGGATTGATTTGTGCAATGCCCAGAACAGGGGGGATAGGTCTGCTTTACTGAAGGGGAAAAGTTTTGGTTTGATAAGAATACTGCGATGAGATAAAGAATGAAAAGAGTTTAGAGCTGCGTATATACTAATTTTTTTGTAAATAAAAGTAAACCCTTGAAAATAAATACTACAGGAAATAATATGAGAAAAGGTTTTAATACCTCTCGATTTAAAGAGAGATAAGAATCTGCGTGAAAAAAAGGAATAATAGGTTATATACCCCGTCGATAATGGGGTAAAAGGGTAAAAAGGAAATGCGATGATATAATAATTATGCTAAGGATGCGTCGATAATTAAGATCTTTTCAAAGTAGGTTTTCGATTTTTTTTATCTAGGGGGGGGGTTTTTCAGTTGGTAGTTTTTTTTTCAATTTCTCAGGTAATTTTTTATCAGTGGAGATTTAGCTAGGGGTATAATGCATCAGCCAAGTGTAAGAAAATACCATGGTACACTTTTTAGGGGTGGAAAAAATAAGATGGCCGATTTCAATAGGAAACCATGTGTTTATTTATGTGTTTTTAGTTTGTCAAACTAATATGTAAGCGCGCTAGAGTGTTTTAAAGTTTGTCAAGTCACTGACAGTTTAAGTATTTTTTGTTTGTAGAGTAGGAAGGGTAGAATCCCCAAACCCTAATTTTTATACGTAATTAATTTCAATGTGGGGGTAGGTTGCGGCAAAAATGTTATGGGTTTTTAAACCCAAAGAGAAAGGAATGTCCTATAACTAACCCCCCAACCCCAAACCCAAAAAAATGCTTTTATAATATGTGGGGGGTGAACTAAGGGGAAAAAATATTGTGGGTGTGTCACGATATATTCAGGGAACGAGATATTATTGTATCCTGAGTTCAATTTTTTTTGGGATAAATTTTTAGTTTGGTCTATTTGTTTTATGGTAATCAAACCCTTTTGTAAAAATGAAAAGGGGGGAGAATTAACTAAAATTTTTTTGGAAAGTTGCACCTGAATGCAAAATTTGAGTAAAAAATAAAGTAAAAAGCAATTGCTGAGAGGGTGGTTAAGGAACTACCTGACAAATTTGTTACATAAAACTTGTAGGTCCTGAGGGTGCTAAATAAAAAAAAATAGAGGATTTTGTGTGCGCTGGAAGTAGTATGCAAAAATTTAAATTTCCATACTAGTTTTGTCCCCATTGGGGAAATTTGAGGCTCTGTAGTAACGTAATTTTTGGGGAATTTTCCCTTTTAGAGGGTAGTTAATCCTAGATCAGATGTCATTTTGAAAGGTATGATAAAGTCAAGGCCGAATTTAAAAAAATAATGTGTGGGTTTCCCGTGCTGAGTCAAGCAAGCAGGGAGCTAGGGTTTGCCCGGGGTTAACAGGGCTATGGAGTTTTTTCTTTTATTTGCTGGAGCGTTTTGTAACTGTGATTTTTAAAATAAATGTGGATTGAATTATCAAAAAGGAATCTTTTGTTGCTAATGTACTTGGAGATAGCAAGGAGCGAAACATGGTATTTTTGGTACGCAGCAGTAAATAATAAAAAGAGAGGGTGGAAGAATGTTTTGATAATTCGCACACACACATAAATGTCAATATTTAGAACAGGAACCTAGTACCGGGGCGAAGGAAAGCTAAAAAATAAGTTTTGTAGGGAAGTTTATACTTAACCCTTTCAAAAATTTAGTTTTTTTTCATGATCTATTTAGTACTTAGCCAGACAAAATGTCTATAGAATGGTATTTTGGGGAGGCGGGGAAAAGGGGAAATGAGGGCAGGGAGAGAGTCGAGGACGACCTAGGTGGGAGGGAGGCCCAAAGACATGGCCCAGTTAGCAAACAGCTGTGGAAACGCGCATGCGCGAGGGGGTTTTTTCAGGGAGCGCATCACTGGGGCGGGGGGTAGAACCCGCTGAGAGGAGGGAAAAGGGCTACCCCTCTAGAAAGATGGGGGTAGTACAATGGAGCAAGGTCGCTTGGACCAGCGGGAAATAAACAAGATTATGTAACCGCAAGCTATAGTCCCCTTCCCCCTAAGGGGTACCTTAGAACTTAAAAATTTTGAGTTTTTGGGTTTTTGGTTTTCAATTTCAATTTTTAATTTTAATTTCTAATGTAACAGAGGTGAATATACAATGCTATAATGCATTCAATGAGTAATAATGAAACTTAGAATAATTAATTTTTACAATTTCTTTTTTACAAAAAAAAAAAAAAAAATCAAAAATTGTCATTTGCTATTGACGGGGAGGGAAAAATTAGAATGATTTAATTTTAATTATTCCTGAGAGGGGGAATTGTGATGTTTGGTAGCGTAGGTGCTTCCAACCTTTTATTTTTTATTCAAATTTGCTACTAAAAATTTTCATCTCAAATTTAACTCTAATTTTTAATCAATCATATTCTTAATTACATGCCATGCATAAAACCAACTTCATTAATTAGAAACTCAACATTAATAATAAAAGATCATAAGGGAAATTTTTAGAACGAAAATCAAGGTTTGGGAAATATTTGAAACTAAATTTCAATCTAAAAAACTAACGCAGAGGGTAGTGCCCTTAGGGGAATTTGGGTTTTTAGGAATTGGGGAATAGAAATCATGTTGGTGGGACAGAGTCTGGACGAGGTATGGGGTTGAGCTAAAGGTAATCCGTCAGATGCCAGCTAGTCGGGGGATTATTGTTTGGGTTTACTGGTTTCTAGCCAAAGCCAGATGTTTTGATTCCAGTAGCTGCTACGCAGTATTTTTTAGAGGGTTTCTTTTTATAGTTTGGGGGGAATCAAAGGAGGCTTGACAAAGGGTTAAGTCCAAGTTTTTAAAACCCCGGGATGTGGTTTTAAGTTTAGATGTTTTTGGGTTTTAATTGGTCGATAAATAGGGGAAACTGAGAGGTTCACCCGTCATTGAGGGGCCATACTGTGTTTTCGGAAAACCAAACACGACTCAGCAGTCTTCGAGGGAGGCCATCGATTTAGCCCAAAGTACCCCTAGGCGTCGCGCGAGGTTTTAAAATTATGGTTGCTACGCTTCGGGTGGAATCAGAAAACCAGATTTGGTTCAGTTCGGTGAAGTGTGGTGAAAAGTAAAATTTATTAAACGGGAAAAGTAATTGTGTACGTAATATTTTTTAAAGGTGATTGCATAATCAATTAGTGCACGTGTCAATGTAATAAACTTCAGTTAACCAAAGTAAATGTGGTTATATCAACAAAAAATTTGTCGAAATATCATCGCTAATAAATTTTAAAAAAATAATCAAACTTTGTTTGATTTCTTCGTTTTCATCGACCACTCAAGGGGGTGTGTTGAGTAAGAAGAGTATGTTTTTTTGTCAAAGTAAATATTGTTTCTTGAAAGTAAGGCGCTAATGTTATAAATATCCGAATAACAAGATTTATATATCACGGGAACGTGTCATGATCATTGATCAAAATAAATTTTCAAAAAACACTGTGTCTGTTTAACCACCACAATAGAACATCGAGAATTCTCGTCTAAAGGGGACCTTCGTGTAAACGATGTTGGATCCTAGGAGCGTGGATCGACTCCCGACAACGTCCATGTCGTGGGTTAATTCTTCAGTATTTTTTCATCGTTTTCCCCTTCAAGTAAATCTACGTATTCCATAGTGCAAAATATAAAAAATGTGCTAAAGTGTCAAAGTGCGAAAATAAAAAAAAAAGGTTCGTATCATCAAGTCTCTACAATTTGGGTTAAAAACAAATTTACGGCAGAAGGTGAAGTACCTGTTTAAATGACAGTTCAATTTTTCATTTTTGTATTTTGTAAAAATTAAGTATTTTTTTATAAAAAAAAGTTTTTATTGTTCACCTAATAATAGTTCAGTCGAAAAGGAATTCACGAGCCTTAGGCAGGTAAAAATTTGTAAGAAATTTTTATACCATATTTTTAATTGTCAATAGTGAACCCGACTTTTTAAACATTTAGCAGTATATTTCCCGAGTTTTACACCCGACAATTCCTACCCTAAGGTTAACCCGGGCGTAGCATTTTTATCGTCGCTACGGAGGGCTGGTGGGGTCCAACGGCAAGATCCCCCGCCCTAGGAAATAAGGTAGGATTAGGTTAATATAAGGGCGGATTTTTTGACAGGCCTTCAGGGAATTAAAAAATTAAATTTTTGTGGGAATAATTAGTAAAAAAATAATTTTTTTTTAAAGAGTTTTTGCTTTAAATCTGAGCTAGAACAAATTATTTGTAATTAGTCTGCCAAGTCCCGAGTCGGGCAAATTTTTTAGGGGTTGGTATACAACCTTAATGTCCATGGAAAATATGAACGTTGTAGCCCCACCTTGGGCAGAATTGGGCCCAAATGGCCGAAAATTAGCACAAAAAAAAAACAAAAAACTTACTTTAAAAACTTTTTTTTCTATAGATTTTTGGAAAAATTTTTTAACTTTTTCTTCAAAAGGGACTACATCACCATAACCTTTAAAGTCCATGTATAATATGAAAGTTGAGCCCCCCCCTTTGGTCAAATTTGGCCCCCCAAATGTCACGAAAATATCGCACTAAAAATCGTAAAAGTACGTATTCATGAGAAATATTTCTTCGTTTGTACCCAAAAACAAAAACACCTCTAAGTTCAGAGTTTTGGAGGGTCCTGTCAAATTTTCATAAAGATCGGATATGCCGTTGGCCGGGTAGAGATAACAAACAACAGAAAAAAAAAAAAAAAAAAAAACACCCGAGCAAAATTTTTTGGGGGGTCAGGAAAGAAGCTTCGTTTCACTCGTTTCGCTCGCTACGCTCCCCAACTATGACGTACTAATCTAAAACGCCCCTTTTAAATCGTGTCTGGACATCCCCCAAAATTACTCTCAAAAACACAAAAATAAGAATTCCAAAATCAAATCCCTTCTTGGTAATCAGCATTTTTTGACCGAAACCATTTCCCCAAATTAAAAAAATATAAAGGATTGTAAAAAAGGGCTGCTGAGTACGCAAGGGTAACCCATATTTTTTATGATCAAAATCTGCAAGGTCAGGGCAAAAGACGTCCCCATGTTATTTGTTAGGGAGATTTTGACGAGGGCCTAGCCGATAAAAAAAAAATTTGAAAATTTTTTTTGGGCATGGTGCCCCCAACTATTTAGCCTGAATGAATATTGTTTTGAGTTCAGGGTAAATTTCCCCCTTTTAGTAGGCAAACCCAGATCGTCGGGAAAAAGCATATACGCAGTTTGCTTTTAACAAAAGCAGGAAAAAGTAATATAGAGTTATTCTTTTCCTTTTGCCCCTGCACTGAAAATGCATCTCAATAAAAAGGGCCCGCAAACCGTCAATAATTTTTGCAAAGCATTAAAATAAAATTCTCAATCACTTAGTCTTTTCCTTTCTCTCAAAAATGCGCCCACTTTTAGATGGGTTATTCCTAAATTTTTCTAACACGAGTTTAAAAATAAATTTTCTCTTCACATCAACAATTTTAGCATCATTGTGTAAATTCAAGACGCAACGATTTGAGTTCACCGAGCACTTCATGTAAATTTAAAACTATAGGGATCCATTTGTCGGATTTCTATACACACTCTTTTAGCTTCTAAACGATTAATTTAAAGCAATTTAAACCTCCGTCACAATATAACAACCCATGCCCTTTGCTCTAGAATATTCTTAAAATCTCCCAAACAAAAAATTAATCATTTTAAAACGTAATCCCCTTTTATTCTCCTAACAACCCTGTTCGACAATGTTTTTGATTCTAGCGCGCTCTTCGCGGAGGATGCCCCTTTTTTGGACCACTGGGGGGAATATTTCCTCCTTTGGTTGTAAGATCCCGGGGCCACCTGCACCCCGTTCTTCGGCAACTTTAGAGCATCAAACGGGAGATCAGAAACGTTTATTCAAATGTTATACGGACTCCCTTAAATTTTGGGCGACTCGTGAGATTCTGGGCTGGGCCAAAGTTTGGGAGTGTCATGATGATTTCCGCGGATATCCAGGGCGAATCGGGAACCCTAAACTTTTCAATGGGGGCTTTATCTGTCGGCCCTTCTATAAGATCCTGGGGAAGGAAATGATTTTGGGAAAAGGGAGAGGAGGGGAAAAAGCACAGGAATTTGACTCCTGCTTTCCTTTCAAGGTAAGGTATAGCTCACTAAAAGGGAGCACGACTCAAACCAAAAGCCGAAATTTGATACCATTTTTTTCAGCAAGTGATTTGAATCACCATAAGTACTCACCATCGACTAAAGCAAATAAAGGGTTTTTTGTAATAGGCCAAGCCTTTAATTTAGTTCTGGTCGGGGTGCAATCGACAAAGGACGCTAATGTAAACACACAAACCGTGCAGATCACGCGAGCTAGCGTGAAAAGAGTTGTTAAATCTGATTGGGTGGTTTTTTTACAGACTTACAAAATTACATAACTCTTTCTCGATTTGGTTAATGTTTTAAAACTCTTGAGGGGGAGATTTTTAAAATTCTGAATTTCATTTTTTTATAAATTAAATCTTGGTTCCACACACAAACACTTTAAGAAAAGTTTTAGTAAGACATAACCTGCTTTCGCCCCTACAATTTTTTATTTTTCATTTAGGATTGCAAAAGGGACATTCCAACTTTGGAAGATTGAGTGAGGAATGGGGAGAAAAATTTATGATTAGGATGGAGAACTTCGACCCCCTCAATCAAATGGGCCAAGTCACCTGGATTCCCCAAGGATGCAGTGTTGGGAAAGAAGAGAGAGAGAAAGTGAAATGAAAGAAGATAAGGGGCGTGTTGGGGAAATGATCGTGACTGTGGATATTCATGAAACTTTTTTGGGAAAGGGGGAAATTTTCAAGAGGGGGGGATTAAATGATGTTTCAAAATTTTTGCTGGGGTTATTTATTTGGGCCTGCCTATAAGGGGTTCCCTTTTTTGGAAAAAGATTTTACTATCAGTATGGACTCTTTTGGGCCCCGGGTAGTTTTTGTTTCCCAATGAAAAAGTGTTGAGAGAAAAAATTTTAAGGCCCAGAAGAGTTGATGACTATGTGTGTCATAGTTGTTTAAACCCAAAAAAATTTTGTTATCTTTCCCTATTTATTTATCCCACTAATTGGAACGGGTCGTGTTTGTTTGGGGAGTAAAACGCGAAGGGGTTTGAAAAAGAGAACTTCATGGACCTTTTCAAAAAGAGCAGGAAAAAGTGAGGGCCCCCTTATGTGCGGAGTAGGGCCCCGGGCCCCGGGTTTTGATTGGGCTTTAAAAACGCACAGAGAGGGGAAAGGCTTTTTTCGATCTGAGAAAGGAAAATTTTAAAACCAAATAATTTGGGGAAGCATTTATTTGTAAGACTTGGTGTCGTTTTTTCTTTTTCTTCTTTTTCTTCTTTCTTCTTTTCTTCTTCTTTTTCTTCTTTCGTTTTCTTCTGTTCATGCCGAGACGTGAATTTTTACAATTTTTAATACCAATTTAGGGCAAAAAGAAGTATATTAAAATTTCTTTTACTGACCCAAAAAAGCCTTCTTAACAAAAAAGCAAAATTTTGTAATACCCTTAGACAAACCCACATGATGGCTTTTTTCAAGATGAAATATTTTGTTTTAATCCTGGGTAAAAAAAAAAAAATATTTGGGAAAGTTTTTAGTCATTTCGATAGGAAGTGTTTTTTTATTGTTTAAAATTTGTGTATATGACCCCATTTTTTCCACGATTTTCACATATTCTTTGGCAATTTTAAAAGGGTTTTTAAATTTTACAAAATTTTTTTTAAATGTAGCAAAAGCCCCAATAATACATGTTTTATTTTTTATTTTCATAGGGACACTCCGGGGGAACGTTGTACATGGATTTCTGTAAAAAAGGTTTTTGTGGGAGTCTCCTTAGTTTAGACTTGACATTATAATACCCCGCCTAGGAAAGACACCTGGGGTTTTAAATCGTCTTTTGTTTTGGCGCCAAAAAAGGGGATTCCCAAAATGCACGTTCATGATATCGCGGGTTCCCAAATTTGGGCGAGGGGACAAGAAGTCCGACAAGAAGGCCCTAATGTCGACGAGATGGAAGAAAGGGGGTTTAGACGAGGGCCGTTCATCGACTGTCTCGTCGAGGAATCTGAGAGAGAGGGGGGCGGGATGTCGATAGATGAACTACAGGGAAAAAACTCAAAAAGCTTTTAGTCGCTGCCGTGGACACCTCGGCCTCCCCCCTCGCCTGTCTGCAAAAACCCCATGGGTTTCCGGGCTCTATAACAATGTCTCAGTCATCAAAAGAGATAATTTAAACCCCATAAGGATAAAAAATTTTGATGGATGGTAATTTCCACCGCAGTTTATTCAATGAATTAGTTTGGGGATTTAATGAAAATAAACCCCGTTGTTTTAAATTTAAAAACGTTTTTCACGACGGTAGGGGAAAGGTTTATCCTTTTTTGCATGACTTTTTGCCCAGAATCCCCCCCGAAATAAGCGATCTCAGTTTAAAGTCCCCATACATTTTGTTGCCCGATATATTGTACTAAAACATTGACGGGAACAATTAGTTTTTGATTGTATGTATCTCTCTCTTTTTCGGGGTTTCCCCTAAATTTGCACAGCCGTGTGTATGACATGTACCAAAAAACTAAACAAATCCTTATTGTAAATTTCATTTCTGGCTCATTATACCTTTGCTCAATGTGTTGACTAATGTAAACCCCACTGTTTTATAAAATTTAAACCCCAGATTTAGCAATGCAAAATTTGTCAAGTAGATTATACCATTCAATTTCGTTACACTTTTATGATTAAATCAACTTTTTGCGAGGGTTTTAAAACCCGTAACGGTTAACGGTGATCGACGAGCATTTCTGGGCCCCTGATACACCTTTAATTCTCTTTTTTTTCCCATGCATCTCCCCCGGATATCCGCTCAGTTAACATGAGACTATTTTGGGATCATGATACAGTTTTAGACCCCTATTGTCAGGTATCTACACGGAGATCCACGTTAATCAACGAGATACTTCTGGAACTCTGTACATTTTAAACCCAAACAAATTATTTCTGGGATCCTGGTACATTTTTACTGTCTTGTTGTCAGGTATCTACACGGAGATCCACTTTTAATCAATGGACTACTTCGGGAACCCTATATAAAAGCTCAAGGGAATTATTTCTGGATCCTGATACTTTTTCCCTCTTGTTGTCGGTATCTAACGGAGATCCCTTTAAATAAATGAAAATATTTCTGGCCCCTGAACATTTTTAATTTTACGAGATATTTCTGGGATCCTGATACATTTTTTCCATTTTGGGTTGTCGGGTATCTCACGGGATCCACGTTAATCAATGAGACTACTTCTGGAATCCTGATACATATTAATAAAACGAGATTATTTTTTGGATCCTGAAATTTTTTACATCTTTTTTTGCAGGACTACAGGGAGATCTACGTTAATCAATGAGACTACTTCTGAAACTCGATAAATATTAATAACAAATTTTATTTCTGGGCCCCATACTTTTTTTTACCATTTGTTTCGGGATTACACGGAGATCACGTTATCATGAGACTATTTCTGGGATCCTATAAAAGTTTTGCTTTTGACCCCCTTTGTTGCAGGTTCAACACGGAGATCGCGAGACTATTCTGGGATCCTGATACATTTTTCAATTAACCATTTTGTTTCCAGCGTCTCCCCTGGATCCAACAAACGGTTATCTGAGCTTGACTCAATCTTGGGCAACGACACTCGTCGCCCGACGTCCACGATTTAAAACCCGAGGTCGTGCTTGATCGATGCAAAAGGAACGTTGAGATTGTTTCCCAGGGCCCCCGGGGATCACCGCGAGGTCACGAAGACACCACACTGCCCAGTGGGATAAGCCTGCCTACTTGGTCGTTAGTGATGGTTTTTGCGTACGCAGTGCACAGGGACCCGGAGAACTATGTCGACCAGTAATTTCTGGCCCGATAGTGAGACGAGGGAATTACACTTTGGGAATAAGGGGAACTTTTTTTGATAAAGTTTAAGTCTTTGCAAAATTTTTTTTAAATTTTTCTGGAATGGCAGTTGGGATTCCATGCAGTGTTACGTCTCCATACAAAATATACCTAGATATACATTGACTTAAAATGTTGAACATGTCTTCTAAAATCATTTACTCTCGAATATTCTCTTAAGTTGTACCCAGTCATCTGGTCTTGACCAGTTTTGTCCGGGCCCATGCAAAACCTGTAAAAAAGTAATTTGTAGGTTTCCAATTTGTTCAGAACTAACATTCCAAAATTGTTTTTTTCCCTTTAAACCCTTAACCCTAACTCTGCTTAACCCGGGGTTTAAAATGTGCATAACCCAGGGAGGCCGGACGTCATCTGAAACTCTCGTAGTGATGACGTCATTATCACCCGTCTGGTTACAGGGGGGGCTACCGAGCACATCAGGACCGACACCCTTAGCTTCGTTCCTTTCGGTGCCGGAAGCGTAGTTGCATCGGACAGAATACGCCTACCCCCAATGAAGACGGTCCAGCACTGTGCTAGACGATTCCCGTGACTCCAGCCCACATTCAAGATCTTAAACCGGTAGGCAGGGCCGACCATTGACCATCGAGGGGTACCGTTTTGAATAACAAAGGGACAAATAGTGACAACAAAGTACCCTACCTCCAGATAAGACGGTCATCGCACTGTGCTGAACGATTCACCGTGACATCCGCCGCACATTCGAAATTTGACGGCTTGTGGCGGCCGCCTTAGCCCACTCGAGGGGTACCAATTTTGAATACCAAGAGACTAAGTATTACAGACAACGTACCCACCCCCAGATGAAGACTTTTTCATCAGCACTGTGCGAGACATTCCCCCGTGACATCCACCCGCACATTCGAAGATCTTGACCGGCTAGTGGCGGGCCGACCATTATATCACTCGAGGGGTACCAGATTGAGATACACAAGAGGACTAAGTAGTGACAGAACAAAGTACGCCTACCTCCAGATGAAACGTCATCACACTGTCTGAGACGGTTCACCGTGAACCCACCCGCACATTCAAAGATCTTGCCCGGCTGGGGCGGGGCCGACCATTAACACTCGGGGGGGTACCAGATTGGATCCAAGAGGACTAAGTGTGATGGTTTTTTACGGGAAAGTTCCCTCCCCCAGATGAAGACTATTGTCCGCTTACTGTTGGACATGGGCATGCGCAAGCAGGCGCGTAGGAACTTTTTGAAGTTGGGGGGGGGGGGGGGGGGGGGGGGGGTGAAATAAATTAGCAGATTTTTTGGGCGGCAGCTGGGGTCTACAGTTTTTTCGTCATGTTTAACTGCACTCGGACTCTGTAAAAATTTTTCAAAACTATTGCATCTAAAAAAACAAAAAAAAACTAAAATCGTAAATGGCCATTTTAGAAAATTTTTAACCCTATTTTTTTTAGTAGCCAAAATGACGAAACAAAAAGGGCAAACAACCCCCATTTTCGGTTTCCCAAGGTGCCCTTTTACTTACAAATTTTTTGGGATTAATTTTAACTCGCGTATTTGCCCCCCCCCTTTCCCCCCCGCTTCCTACGCCACTGTGCGCAGACAAATTTTCCATTTTTCTCGCCGACTGACACCACTGCTGTTAAAAATTTTGCTTTGTCTTTTTTTTCGAAAATAAAGAGCCCCAAAGGTCAAACCTTCGAAAATTATTCAGGTGAACTTTTAAATAAAAAAATTTTAAATTTGTTTGTTTTTTCTTTTTAGATTTTGCTACAAAGTCTCGTGTATATGTTTGTATATAGCCCCAACAAAAGCATGCAGATGCTCCCCTCAAAAGCGCTATGGGGGTATGAATGCGAAGGGGAAAATAAAGGTTGGTTCCCAAACAACCCAAAAATTAACCGTTTAGATCACAGAGTTCCACTTTGCTAGATCCACGCTGAGCAAAGGTGAAAAAGTTGAAAAATTTTATATGTTGGTAAAACAATTTTCATATATCTACATTTTTTGGGTTTGGAACCATAAGCCCTTTTTTGCTGTAAGGTCGAAGTCGCCCGCGTCGTGCACTGTGATTTAAAAAACTTTGTTTTTCTAATTTAATTTATTAAAAGATCTAAACATCTTTTGCTTTGTAAAAATATAATAATATTTATGAAACAAAAAGGTGTCATTCTTTAATACACGATAGTCTTTTAAAAAAAATATTGAAAAATTTTTAAACCCACGAAAAATGTTTCGTCTTCAAATGTTTATTCTAGTTGTTAAGGTTGGTGATTACTTTGAATTTATTTATATTTTTGATAAAAAATGGATACATAAAATTGCTATTTTTGTCCACATTTTTTGGCCCAACCAAAACCACTCAGCGCGGGCCCAAGGGGTTGGAAATGGATGCCCCCATTTTAAACCCGGACCATTGTTATTTATTTTGTATTTTTGTTTCTTTTATTGTAGTACATAAAGGAAACCCCCAAAAGGCAAATTATTTTTAGAACATATGTGGACTGACAGCGAAACTCACAAAACTCCAAAATTGACGAAATAAACTAGTATAAAATTTTTTCTTCAGAAAAATCGCTCTTTTTGCTGAAACACCCCCCTTACTCCAAAATGGACTATTATTACGAGTACAAGAGGTTTTATACTGATTTTATAGATTTTATACTGAACCTAAAAACTTCAAACTTATTTCTCAGAACGAAAAAGGAGTTAATGATTTTTCGCTGTCAGCCCCGATATTATGAAGGCCCTACATATTAAAGGCATTTAAAAAAACAAAGTACAACTCCAACCTTCTCGTGGTTTGGTCGTGAGTAGAGGAGTTTCACTCCCTGAAACTAATGGCGAGCTCGGGTCGTCGTCGGGGGAAATTTCCCCCCTTTCCCTTTGCTACCTCCCCCCGGGGACGACAATGACAACACTGACGGATGATGACACAGACGGGACGACCCACGTGGGGGAACCCCCCGCCCTCCCCCTTACGCTTTTGGTGGGTTTTACCAAGGGGCTGACCCCGCACAGCCTGCCACCCCTTTTTCCCCCCCCGTCCCCCCCTGACGTTTTTCCTCCCCCTTTGGAAAAAAAGTTTACATGGTGGTATCTCAAACTTATGAAAATTTTTTTTGTTTTTCTTGGAGGGGCGAAAAATCTTTGCTGTTACGCCCTAAAAAAAAATTAATACAGAAGAGACAGGGAACAACCTTTTTGACCCATCCCCATCCACCGCATGACATGTCCTCACACATTAAAAAAAAAAATAAATTTATTACTTTAAGAAAAATTTAAAATTATTTTTAAAAAATAAAATTTCCCACAAAAAAATTTTTTTATAAAATTTTGTAAAAACGGTAAAATTTCCTTAAATCGGCTTTAACCTTTTTTTGTTTAAAATAATCTAATTGATCACAAATTTTAAAAATCGATTTGAAACTGGCCTTTAAATTTCACCAACCCGCCCCAAAATGATGCCCAAAACACACCCCTTCTTTTGGAATCAAAATATTTTACCCAAACCCTTTCCCAAAAAAAGAAAAATTTACGAAAATTGTAAGACGTCAAAATGTCCCAATATTTTTTTATCAAATCCTCCCAAATCACGGGGGGGTAAAGATCATCCCAAGTTATTTTTAGGGAGATTTTGCCTAGCCGAAAAATCTAAGTTGCAATTTTTTCATGCTGGGGGGACTCAAAATTTTTTCTGTTAATTTCTAAATTTTATAAAAAGTTAGCCTGAATGAATATATTTTTTTAGTTTAGCGGGTGAATACCCCCTAACAAAAAAAAATATAAAATTCATCTGTAATAAAAAGCATATCAAATTTTTAAATTTTTTTTTCCCTCATAACCAGTACAGCGTGACAGTCCCCCTTTTTAAGAAAATTAGAGTAGGGACAATAAATATTGTTGTTTTATTTTTAAAAAAATCTTGGATGCCCCCAAAAGCACAGCAGCGGCAGTAGAGGTGTCTAAATAGGTTTAGGTATGTTGCGAAGGAAAAATTTTTTCCTTCCGCATAGTACATTTATGTGAAGGGGTGTCGAGGGCTGTTTAAAAGGACTCAAACCCTTGCATTGCATTAAGACCCAGGAAAACCCCGTAAAAAAACCCTTTAGTCGGGATTGCCGGGCTTACGTTCTTTGAAAACAGGACATACCGAAACAAAAAAGCTTCAGCTTCAGTCAAAAATTTGTATTTTTAGGAATACATATTTTTTGGGTGAGCGTACGAGCGTGCAGCAAACGAAGATTTCCCTTTCACCAACTGGGGAAAAAAAACCCGGAATTTTTTTTTTTCTTTTTTTCTTTCTTTTTTTTCTGTATTTTTGTGTGTTTTGTCAGCACGATTCCGGGTAAAAGTACTCCAAGAGCAATGAAAATTTTGTGGAGGCCTTCGAAAACTCAAAATTAGACCGCCACGTTTTTGAGCGCAAACGAAAAAATTTTTTTGTGAAAATCGAATTTTTCTTTTTTTTCGATTTAAAAAAAATTATTTGATTTTAAAAACCTACAGCTTTATCCGATTTTAATTTTTTTTCCAGAAACCTTTAATTTTAGAATTTTAAAATTCGTGTGAAATTTTAGCACAAACGAAAATTATTTCTCGTGAAAACGAAATTTTACTTTTTTTTTTTTTTAAACAATTCTTTGCTTTTTAACACCCACATCTTTATCCATTGTAAAGATTTTTTTACGAACCTTAATTTTATAATTAAATATTCGTGTTAAATTTGCGCAATCGAATAATTTTTTTCTTTTAAAAATCCAATTTTACGATTTTTTTTTTTTTTAAAAATTTCATTTATCAAAAAAATTTTAAAATTTTAAATTATTTTTTATTTAATTTAAATTAAATTAAAGAAAAATCTTCAACTTTGTTATAATTTTTTTCCCCAGAAAACAGAAATCCGCATAACACTGGCAGCTCAATGCACCAATTCGCTCACCAAACGCGGGGGGACTTAAGCGTTTTCCTGTTATTTATTTTTATTTATTAATTTTTCAGTTTAGAAGAAAAAATAAGAGTGTTTGAAAGATACACAATTTGAACCTTCTCTCCCATATTTTTTTTTTTTTTTTTCTATTTTAATTTTTTAGGGCAAAAAGAAATAAGAAGTACAATTTTTTCTTCCTAATAAATTTTATTCTAGGTAGTGATTTTAATGGTTTTCTGAAAATGATACAGTGTTGATTACGTTTTTAAATGAAATAGAGCCCCAATAAAAGAGAAGGGAACTATATCCATTATCTTAGCAAGTTTGAAATAAATCGTAAAAAATATTTTTGAAATCCATAAAATGCTTTTTACTAAAAAAGGTTTTTTTATATTGAAATAAGTTTACCATTGTATTCTTACAGTTTTTTCCAAAATAAAAATATGTTGGATTTTTAAAGAACGGGCCAAAAAGGGGGGCGAACAGCGAAGAAAGTAATTTAGGGCCAAAAAGAAAACAATGAAGTATTTCAAAAAAAATAACTACCTGTCATCGCACCCATCGCACCACTCTAATAATATTTAATTTTTTTTACCTGAATTTTAAAAAGGAAAAAATTTAAACTGCATGAAAAAAAAATGAAGTAATTATCTTTCATCTCTGTAATAAAGAAAGCGTTTTGCGATTGGGAAAAAATAATCCCCGTAAATAAAAAAAAATAAGTAGTCGATAAGTAGTTTTAACGTCTTTTCGACTCACATAGTAGGTGTAAATGAGTATATCCACCCCAAAAAATGCGACGTATTATTCGACCTTTGCCGACCAGAATTTGACCCAAACCCAGCTTTATTTCCCGACCCTCTGATTCCGATGTTTCTTCCGGATGAAAATGACGCACTCAGTTTAAAATGGGCTCGTATCCCTCGTACGCCATCTTTTTGTTTTCAAAACCCAAATTTCTCGTTTGTCCCATAAAACAGGGAAAAAACTTTTAATCTTTTTTAAAACAATGCCATTTTTTTAATTTTGACTGCTGGGTGGGATGGCGTCTGGCATGCCCTTCTTTTGCAAATAATCTCGTAAATTTCTGTCGGGGGACAAGGCCAATGAAGTCTTTTTGTTTGGGTTTCACAAAAAGCAAAACTTTGAAAAGCACTTTCTACGTCGTATTGCAGCTCGCTCGTACGGCTTTATGGGTTAATTAGATTTGAAAGCGTTATCTTATGCTTGCTGGTTGGACTTTTACAGAAACTAAATGTTTTAATAACGTTCAGGCTGGGGCAAGGGCCTTGATGTTGCAGCCTCCATAGGTCCGAGATCTGCAACCGTTTTGCTCTTTGTTATGACTTATGACGACGAGTGGACTAATGGCTCGTGACATTAGCATGACTCGACTTCATTTTTTGCGTTGTTCGTAAGCAGAGTTTGTCTTGATCTTGCTAGGGCCTAGGCCTTATCTTTTCTCTTAGGCCTATAAAAAAAAAAAACAAGGCCTAAAAGTAGGCTCTAGGCTACCCTAGGACCTAGGCCTAGCCTTTGTCTAGGCTAGGCCCTGGCCCTAGCTAGGCCTAGCCTATTTCATAGGCCTAGCCTACACAAAGGTTTAGATGTATAGGCCTAGGCCTACCTAGGCCCTAGCCCATTCCCTTGACGACCCCTCGACAACGATGACGAAGACAATGACGACCGCGACTTGAGAACCCCTTTCCTCCCTTTACCCGTGGCTGGTTCTGACCAGCATGGGCCCCTCCCCCCCCCCCCCCCCCCCGTAGTTTAGAGTGGTGCATTATGACCTAACGGTTGACGCGTCCTTGATCCAAATAAACCAAACTTTGACAGCACAAAGGAAAAGCCTACTCTTCGGTTCAGGAGCCCCAACTTAGTTTTCCATGCTTAGGCCTAGGCCTAGGCTATTCCATGCTTTTTAGAATCACGTAAAACTATTATTAAACCTACAAAAACTTTAACGTTGCTATAAACTGGTGTAAGCTAGACCTACTAACCTCGTAACGGCACTTCGCTCTCCCCGCCCCCCTCCCTAACTTACTTTTCCCAGCAAAAATTGTTTTGGGGCCCCTGAACCGAAGAAGTGCCGGAAAGCCTACCAAGTCTAACTAGCAAGGGAATCTTTTAGGGCAGCCGCAAGCATTTCAAGTAGGCCTAGCCTAGTCGGTACCTACTTCTTCGGTTGGTATGGACCGGTTTTTTAACACTGTTTTTTTTTTTCAATAAAAACACTGAAAAACAACTACCGGGTAGTAGTTTTGTAACGAAAAGGATTTCGAGTGCGCTCTTATCGATTATATCCTAGAAGTAGCGCGGCGCAGGGTAACCAGCTGAAAGTTCGGGCTAACCTAACGCATGTAGTTTTGTGAAACCGGTCCATACCAACCGAAGAAGTTCCGCCTAGTCTTACCGTTAGGCTAGGGGCCTATGCATACTAGGCCCTACGACATTCATTCTTTCCAATGTAGGCCTACAAAATTAACCAACAAGCCAGCCTAGCGCCCTAGCTTTTAAAGTCACTAGAGCCTAGAGTAAAACTTTTGTGCTGCTATAATAGCTCACCGATTTTCTTGCTCAATCTAGAGCCTAGAGTAAAACTTTTGTGCTGCTATAATAGCTCACAATTTCTTGCTCAATCTAGAGCCTAGAGTAAAACTTTTGTGCTGCTATAATAGCTCACCGATTTCCCGCTCAATCTAGTGCATAGAGGCCAAATGCAGACGGCCGGTCTTGACTGGAAGAAACCAACACGCTTAGTGTTGCCCCTAACCTCCCTACAAAGGAAGCGGACTTGTTTTTTTAGTTTGATGTAACTCTATGGATGGTAGGCCTACTTACAAGCGCGTGTTGGAATGGCGACAGGCAAATGTGCAAGATCTAAACACGTAGGTAAGGGAACTAGTTCTGGATTGGGGTTGAGTTGTGGATCAAAATCTTTGGGCTTGTGTAAGTTCTACATGTAATGTAGGCCTACTAGATGCACTGTCAGTATATTTTTCTAATGAATTGATCCAAGGAGCATTGGAATTGCACACTGTCATCACCAGGTTGAGTCATTTGTCAACTTAAGTAGAAATAGTCAACAATGCTATCAAAATGGTTGCCGTTTGCAACAGACGCAATTGATATACACATGCATTTATCATTGTAATATTTCATCAGTTATTAGCACAGCTTTCAAACTTTGTCAGAATTTTTATTATTAGTTTTGCTAAGAATTGACTATAATAGGTTTACTGTACAACTACTCAAAGCACCCTTGCGGGGTATCTACAAATAAGAGGGTTTTTGTCCGTTTTTGTAGATCGTAATACCCGGATTAGTTGTGGATCAAAATTGTAATTGTGAATTATTTGCTTCAATAAGGCTAACCACAATTTTTTTTCCAATACAAAATTTAAAGACAAAGACAAGAGCTAACACCTGGGTATAAATTTTTATAAGCCAAATATTCTAACACAAATTTATATCAAATTCAAAATTTTGAAAAAAAATATTAAAAAAATTAGGCTAGACCAAAACATTTTTTTATTTTTTTATTTGCATCTGTAAAGACAAGCTCTAAAAATAAGTGTGCCTTAATTCCTTTTAACTAGGTTTTTAAACACTATTAGGCTTACTGCATATGTCCTATTTATTTAACATGGTGTCGGGTCATTCTCCACTAACTGGCAGGTTGCGGACGGGACATTTAGAAACTTATAATATTCATTAAGTGTGACAAATATCCTAAACATAAGTGTCAATATACTTTTTCTAATGTTCAGACACCCCTAAAGCTGAAAATTAGGATGATAATTAGGAGAAAAAAACATTGATGGGTTTTAAAAATGATTTGTTTGGGATGCGGACGGGACGCACAAAGTTCATGTTTTTTAATCAACATTATTCCAGATCAAAATTCTCTGAAATGTTTAAACTTTTTTTTAGTCTGTTTGAATATTTGCTAAATATAACTCTTCACAAACAATATAGGCCTACTGAAGATTGGAAATTCAATCAATAAGTTTAAGACGTATATGGAATTACCGGTAATCAAATTTTGTTGTGAGATGCGGACGGGACAATGCGGACGGGACAGTTTTTATCTCCATACTAAATGTAATGTTAATTATTTACTTAATTAATAAATATGGTCCAAAACCAAATTCTGTACTATAACTTCTCATTTTATTGATAACCCACTGTATTTTTGATACAATCTCTTTGCTGTAGACAAAGTATTGTGCTTGACGATCAATCGGTGGAGGATCTCCTGGCCGTGTAGCGAGATATGCTGTATTCTTAATCTTTTCAAATTGTGGGTTGTCCATTGCAATAAATTTATTTTTTGTCATTGACGCTGGCTTGAACATGTATTTAACCATAATGCTATCTCCCACAATTTCAATGACTTGGCTTGGCCACCATTGGTCGTCGTAAAGTAGGCCTACGGCAATCCAGGTTCCTTCAGAAATTTCCCCGTATACCCTATGTGGGGGGTGTCTACCCCAACGTCTTTCCCATCTGATTCTTCATCTCATTGTGATTGAAGAAGCTGATGCTGATTTTGGTCTGGGACCAGAAAATGGAGAGTTTATTTGAGCATTGGATTGAGAAAGGACCGATTGGTTGACCTTTTTTAAACATTGCAAAAATAGGCCTAGGACCTATCCAGCAGGTTTGGGTCTTTTTCTTCTTCTTTAAAGCCATAGCCACTGAACTAATTTTTAAAATTTCCATCTGGCCTGGACTGCGATTCTATAACTCTGACGGAGTTGGACCCAGGCGATTTTCTACCGTAATCGACTCGGTTGTAAGTGATCGACCCACTTGAGGTCGATATCGTTGCGATATAATCCGTGACAACCGAGTCCGACTCGGTTATATTTCTATAAAATGGTGGATGATAAGCCTTGGCCTACACGTAAACACAACCAGATTTTTAACTTTATCAAACGAATAACAATAGTATGCTCAAAGAAAGCCTACCTTTAGTAAGGGCCTACCCTAAAAGTCCCGTGCATTCCCTTTTTTAATGAAATTATACCATTTAAATCCAATTTCTCCCCGATTGGAAATAATACACCATCTATGTCATTTCGAATATTTGACAACTGACTGCGAATCATTTGTTCACATTTGACCGTCCACGGCCATGTAAATCATACCTTTCGACCTCGACCAACAACAACCGGAACGATTACTGTTACTACAGAGTCGGTCCCGTGACAGAGTTGAACCCGTGAAGTTACTGAATAGGGGCCCTGACCAGTACCTACAATATATATAGTAGCCTAGTAGGCCTACATAATAAGAACCAAATCTGGCTGGTAATTTGTTGCAGTCAAAGCACATTTCTTACAAAAAAGATTTTTCTTGGATTTCAATTTTTTTAAACTTGATATTTGTTTTTAAGAATGGTTACCCTAACATTAAAACAAAAAAAACGGAAATATCATGCCATCCCTACATTCTTGTATCAAAATCTAAGTGCGAACATTTATTCCGTCAGCACTCGTTCAAGCCTAGATGCGGACGGGACACAATCGATAAATTCCATAAAAAAATAATTTTCCAACAAAATTTGTATAAACTTTGTGTACTTCATTACTAATATGTAAATAAAGAGAATACAAAAAATCAGAAGTCTAGCTTTAGTTTTGATGGAGTTTTACAAAAATTAGTCTGGTAATCTGGTTCTCGAACTTAGCAAATTATTTAAAAAAATATATATTTTCATGTGAATGTAATATTTTTTCAAAATTTTGTGTTTTAAGTATATACACACACACACACACACACACACACACACACACACACACAATAATAATTAAAAAAGAAATCATCAAAAAAATACACTCACTGTTATCAAAATCAAAATCTGAAAGTTTTTTCCCCTCCGCACCCATTTTTCCGATAAAATGTGCACATATCATGACTTTGTTGCTTGGTGTGCCAAAAACACGTTATAGGCCTATCTTTGTAATACTAAAATTCTTCAGACTTTCTTCTTTAAAATGATATATAACATGAAGTAGTGAGGTACAAAAAATATTTTGCAATTTCAGTTTCACATTAGTGGAGAATGACCCGGGACTGGTAGTGGATCAATGCTGATACCGGGCGTCCAGAATCAAATTTATCAGGAGCGGCTGCATCACTACTTATGAAACATATAAATGAACCCCTGATATCAATTTGAAGAGTTTTAGGTTGATGATCCACAATTGATACCCGGGTATCAGTTCTGGATCAAAGCACTACTTTTTTTAATTGACTCATTTTAGTACCTTCGTAAACTTTTTTACATTTTTTCTTTTGCAAACATTGTCGGAAAGTTAATCAATAAAAATATAGTTTGTGGGAGGATAACAAAAAAAAATCCTGACACTCAAAATTGTAATATCATTGCTTACCCCGATCCAGAACTAGTTCCCTTACCCTAAGCCTAGGCCTATGCATACCACGAACTGCTTGGCAAGTTCATTGGGCAAATGTGCAAGATCTAAGCACGTAAGCCTAGGCCTATGCATACCACGAACTGCTTGGCAAGTTCATTGGTTTGTACTTCTTAAGCCGGCTCCACATGGCATATATGTGTATTTGTCAAAACTTTTCATTGGAGCATGTTTTGTGTGGAGGCAAATGATGGTGTTGACCCGTTTCCCACCCAAAGTCGGTAAATCTATGACTTAATCGAAGGATGGCCATGGGTCTCTACGTCTCTCAAGGTCTGCATACTCGCCAACATTTATGTCGACCCTCCAGATGACATGTCATATTCACCTTTTGACAGTGATTAGAGTTTTGAGACAAGAACAACAGTTTGTATATCTTGTCGCTAGTTGCAAATTTATGTTTTATAGGCTAATCGTATTGTTACCGGTACATAAAAAGTTATAAGCTGTAGTGCCTATCTATTAATATCTTGAATGGTAAGGACATAACTCTATTAGCCTATTACCAAGGTAACAACTAATAAGCAACACACCGACAGTGTTGGCTCGGGCGCTAAGCGCTCGACTCTGATTCGGGAGGTCCCGGGTTCGAATCCCGTCGAGACCGGCAATCCTGACTGAAGGTTTTTTCCGAGGTTTTCCTCAGTCGTTAAGGCGAATGCAAGGGATTGAGTCCTCTTAAACAGCCCTCGGACATCCCTTCACAATTTCCTATCTGCACATACCTAGTTCACCTGAAGAGGGGCTAATTGCACCCTATAACAGGTTTCCCACGATAAAAATTTAAAAATTTTAATAAACAACTAGCAAATGGCGCATTTTACCGTACATGTTTGACTCAAGTGTTGGACGTTTGGACCTGTCGTCTGGATTCCGGCTCTGGGCAAGTCAAATGTTGGCGCATCCATATAAAAATGCCAACATCTGGTAGGCCTAGAAGTACACAACGTGTGGAGAGCACGGCGATAATTTTAATGAGGATTGGTCAAAGTCACAAAAAATGCACCAACGCAAAGTTTTGTCAAATACACGTCGTGTGGAGCTGATTTAGGCCCCAGCAAATTTGCACCAGAATTTTGGCCTATGCCTACAACATTGCTATGGCTTGCGTTGCTCTAGACTCTGCTGGAAAAAAAAACATGGTGCTCTATAAAAGAGTACGGTACTACAACTTAAAACGGAAGGCCTGTTTCACCAAACTTTGATCTAAAAGATTTTCGACTACAATCTTTCAATCTACAACAACTATTGTTTCATTATTTCTGCCGGTCTCCAGTTTATGTTTCGAAAAACACCAGGTCACATGCCATATCTTCTACCGGCAGCAATAGGCCGTCACTACTTTTTGCAACATGCCTTCGATGTAGGTCTATGAACGAAAATATGGGAGACGTTTAAGAACTTAAAAATTATCATCATGGATATCTGGAAGTGTAATCAAATTCATAATATCTAGTGGCCGCCATGTGTGCCCCTCCTAGGAATATGATGGAAATCCGAGTGAATTATGTAGGCCTATAGGCCTAGCCGCCTAACACTGAATGGTGAATGCCCTGAGCAGCTGATGCTTGAGGAAAAGGTCTAAAAGTAAAATGGATGTTGTTTTACATTACATTTCAAGAAGAGTATTTTCCATTGACTAGGTGTGTGTGTAACTCGCACATCAAAGTGCCATGGTTTAAAATTGCCTACATAGAAAATGGTTTTCAGATCCGTAAATCGATCACAATACTAGAAAGTAGGGAGTGATTTCTTTGGGCCGATTATAGAAAACATTAAAAAAACTGAAATCTAACAAAGATGTGCGATTGTGCGCACATCACGTAGTCGAATTGGACGGAAGAGCTTTGAGGTAGGGATGGGCAAATGCGTTAGGGCCTATAGTACTTCCCTAATCGTACATACACTCTTGGCTCTATCTATAGGCCTATTATATTTTGGCCTAGTAATGTATGTCCAACCTAGATTGCCTAGTGTGCAATTTAGCAATCACAATGAAACTAAGGGGTCGAAAGACCTCAGCCGCAAACGTTTTGGCAACCAGTAGTCGGTCGAACTCGCACACAACATAATAATTAAAATACTTCATGCATTTATTGTTTTTAGAGAAACAGTAAGTCATGTAGGCCTAGGCCTAGGGCCCTACAGCCTACACCCATAAAAATGTGCAGCCTACTCTGTCGGTCTCATCTCTACTTTGAGACAAATTCAACAAGTAGCCAACAGGCCCAACAGAGCCTGCAACCGGCCTGTACAAAAGTGCCTTCTATCAATTGCGCATTGCAGTTGCTTGATTTAGGTCCAACATAGACGTAGTCATTGATTGATGGTTTGGTTACGCAATTTATATTCATTGGATGATGAATCATTTAATGTACCTCCCCCCTCATGAGTAGTGCTTAAGAAATAATATGCCTAGGCATGTAGGCGTAAGACATCAAGGATGTTGCTGTTGTCACAAGGACAAGCTTAGATAACCTGTGAAGCCTTATTATGTAAATGATTAGGTAGGTATTGCATTAGTTACCGTAATGCTTTGTTGGTAAATAAATAATCACATTCAGTTCAGAATTGTATTATTAAGCATATCAGTAGGCCTACTTACAAAACCAACATAGTTTTTTGCTCAATGACACACATTTAAGCCATTTAGTGAGCTAGTAGATATGTAGGCCTATCATGGTAAGCCTTACAAAGGCAGAATAGCACTGGCCTTTAACGATAAATTACAATTTGTTTCAAAGTAATCTGGAATTAAGGAGCCTGTGTGCAAGCTCTTGAATAGATTAAATGAATATAGGCCTATCTAAGTGACGCAAATTGTTGGTTGCCCAGATAGGCCTATAATTTGAAGTTGGCCTAATTGGGCTTTGCGGCAAGGCTTTTCGCAGGCCGCGCCACCGTAGTATCAGCCCTAACTGCTGTGAATCATCAACATAGGCTGTGACTGAATGACTCACTCCGCATAGTTGTTAGGGCACGGCAGTATGGATCATCTAGACTGAGCTTGTACTACAGTGGCGGGGTGGCAGTGCAAAGCCCAATTGTATTTGGCTTGGTATTGCGTAACCTGACTGAGAGAGTAGGCCTATACTTTAATCCGCTAACAAGTGGTTATCGATCATTATCCATTAGCGTTTCCTGTTCCTGGCAATATCAGCGTGTTGTTATCTAAATTCTTTCACTTATTTCCATCCTCCTACAATCATAATTATATTTCCTTCATCTTTCCAGCTCTCTCTCCCCTCTTGCTTGTAGGTCTCCTTCTTCTCCTTTTTTTTCATACATTCTCTTTGGCACTCATAGAATATGTCCAAACTTTCTCAACTGTATCTTTTCCATCCCAGAACTTGCATGCAGTAATAACATTGCATAAAAATAAAATATATTACATCCAATTCGCCTACTATCATCTGAATAGAGGAACAGCGATTGGGAATGAAGGATGAATGAGGGTGTTGTCTTCCCAGAAATGATTTGTCGAATACAAGGGAACCTAAGTTTTGAAGGCGGGAAGGAAATTGGTTCTCTCTGGTCTCAGCGCCCATAAGAATTAGCATGGTACAAAAATGTAACTCGCCGTATCTTTTGACTCGGGCAAAAGAAATCTAAACCAATAACATCACAAGATGGATAATTTTGTGAAGAAGATGATGGCATTCTACTTTGCTCGATGACGCTTCCTTAATTCAAACTATTATGAGTTGAATGGACCCATGTTTGCGCGCTGTCGCAAATGTACTCTGACTGAGCGGCAACCTATGCGAGACGCAGCCACGTTGTGTGCAGCTGTGGCATCCTCGCATACCACGCGCCTGTCCATGGTTGCTAAATGTACTTCGCATTCAAGATTTTGTTGGCACATTAAAGGATATTTTATTAGTAATGTATAATCTAGTACAACCCAGTGGCCTCACAGTAGCCACAAAGCAAGTCGGATACCAAATGTTATGCTGATGCCACGGTCAAAATGTTTTTACGTGCTTTTTCATGAGCAGTTTGGAAGGTTTGGCAACAGTGTAAATGTAGAGTTCACTTCAACTCAAAACAAATGTCATTAATATTTGTGATAGAGCAGAGTTATGTATATCCACGCAAAGAGGAAAGATTATAGTTTCTTACAGTATGAATATAATTCCGGTCCGTGGTCGGGTTCTAGCGCTATCGCTTACGAAACATTTAGCATGGGTTAATCGCCTATACCACGCTGACCGGAGAGAACCGGACAACGCCCACTTAGGTTCCCTATACATAAAGTATTAAAATTAGTGATGCACATCGATAGGCCTACTTTTTCATTATCGATAACATCGATAATTGCCAATAAATAATTCAAGACCGTTCAGTTCCGACATACCCCTGGATGGAATCTCAAATGTGGTGAATGAAATTTAAAACAATACAATCTCATGCCACTCGCTGCCTTGTCCTGTCTGTGTTGTCTTTTGTTTTTGCCTCCCCCTTTCAGCTAAGTAGGCCTAGGGCCTACGCTCCCAAACATAAATCTCGAGAAGACACCTTGTTACCTATTTCTGTCTGTCCAAGCAGGAAATATGAATGACGTGTTTCAGGGCCGTTTTCAACCAATAATTTATATTTTGATTATCGGTAAGCCTAATGACTTTTGATTATCGATTATTGAGATTTCATCCAATACCGGTAAACCGATTATCGATAATATTGATTATCGAGGGCAACCCTACATAAAATTAATTTGTGTAACCCAGTAGGCCTAGGCCTAAACTACTCTATTCATGACATTGACATCCCTAGTATAGTATGCCATCAACCAATGATTAACATCTATTTTAAATTTTGTTTCACAGACATTCTTCAAAATGGCTTCCCGGAAGAAGGTGCTCCTGAAAGTCATCATCCTCGGTGATTCGGGCGTCGGCAAGACGTCGCTGATGAACCAATACGTCAACAAGAAGTTCTCTAACCAATACAAGGCGACCATTGGCGCTGATTTCCTAACCAAAGAGGTGATGGTCGATGACAGAATCGTCACCATGCAGGTGGGTGTGAGCAACGTCTTATTAAACCAGACCTACTCATGGTGGTATATATCTTTAGGTGATTTCACTTGCGTATCCAGCAATGCTATTTTTGTGGTCGCTTAATGCACGCAGTTCAGACAAAATCCGCCAGGATCGCGACGTGTCAGGTGGTGTCGTGAGCTTAGAGTGTCGCGAGTCGTGTGTTGATACAGTGTTGTGAGCTTAGAGTGTCTCGAGTCGTGTGTTGTTACAGTGTTGTGAGCTTAGTGTCTTTGTGTGTCATGGTGGTATATATCTTTAGGTGATTTCACTTGCGTATCCGGCAATGCTATTTTTGTGGTCGCTTAATGCACGCAGTTCAGACAAAATCCGCCAGGATCGCGACGTGTCAGGTGGTAGTCACGTGACGAGAAAGTCGATAAAGAAGTTTTTCCAAACTTCTTTATCGACTCTAATACCTCGAGAGATGGCGGTGTGTATGCACTTTATTGAAGGCCGTGCATTCAAATCCGTAGGCGGAACATTCGAATTTCCGAATTCGAGCCATCTGATTGGTCCCCAAGGCCGCCATCTTGTACCGCCATCTTGTAAGTTCTATGTCACGTGACTACCACCTGACACGTCGCGCATTCTGTCGGCGACCGCCTGCACTGCGTGCATTAAGCGACCACAGAATTCTGGCAGTGAAATCACCTAAAGATATATACCACCATGGACCTACTCTTGACTGGTGTAGGCCTAGCAATCATGCGGGCCCACCAGAGAAAGAAGTGAATGGTTTTGCATGTACGAATGAATGGTGTCAAGGCCGTGAACTATTGTCAATTGACCAAGTAGGGCCTAATATTTGACCGGTCAAATAATTGGTCGAAGTAATATTTTTTCTTATTCAGTTACATTCTCTTAGGTAGGGCCTACATATTTGAAATAGTACAAATCACTGTTTCTTGTTGCCTTAATACTTTTTGACAGAAACAGAGAAAATGCTAGTAAATTTTATCCCATTCACTCATTTTCATCAATATAGGCTAATCACAGTCATTGAACCATGGAGCTGGATGGGAGAAGGTCTAGCTGAAATGGAACAGTACTTCCACGATCAAGTACTTCCGGTTTGTGCCTGTTCGGCCATTTTGATTGCTATGAACAAGCTGTTAGTGTGCTGGGTAGGCCCTAGGTTACCACCGCGTTCATGCCTCAGTTGAAAGTAAACAATTAAAGTGGCTGCCAATTTGAAAACTTGTACACAGCCTACCACAGAGATAGTCCTCCAGTAGGCCTACCAATGGTACTATTTAATATTAACTCCATGATTGAACGTATCCAAAAATCACTTTTTTTTTATTTGCCGCGCTTTCCCGTGCAACACAAGGCGCATTCTCGTGTTCCCTGGCACGTTCTCTGTGTGGTTAATTGGTTATCTCGATGTCAAAACGAAGCAACGAGTCGTATGTCCGTAGAGTGTTTATTACATCCCAGTCCCACTGGCCTGCTCGTGCTCGACGCCTCGAAGGTCTCGAATCTCGCTCAACCTAGCACTTAACGTCAGCCCCCCTCCCCACCATCAGCGCAACCCGCTCGGCCGGTACTCAACTTCCCGAATACAGCGCGTCATCATTATGTACGTTTGTCGTGAGAGCTGTAAGTGCAGGGGGGGAGGAATAGGCCTATACACACAAAATCTTGCGGAGCGAAAACCGGTTTTTATCTTAAACGATTATCCGGTTCGTAAAAATACTATTCAGTATAGGACCTAGTTTTATTACAATTTTACATAGCTGTTTTTTTTTTCTTTAACATAATACCATTTTCCCCCTCTAATAATGGATAGTACCCTACCTAATCTTTTTCTTCTTCCTGCACTAGATCTGGGACACGGCCGGCCAGGAGAGGTTTCAGAGCCTCGGTGTTGCGTTCTACCGCGGCGCCGACTGCTGCGTCCTTGTGTTCGACGTCTCGGCCCCGACGACCTTCAAGTCCCTGGACTCGTGGAGAGACGAGTTCCTCATCCAGGCCTCGCCGCGCGATCCAGAGAACTTCCCCTTCGTCGTCCTAGGAAACAAGGTTGACCTGGAGAATCGGGCGGTGAGTCATCCAAGGGCTCCGCATCTTGTGAAACAACGATTTTTACTTCGAATTGAATCGTGATAAAGTGTTCATACATTCAAATATTTTTATTTTAAATAATGGAACAATTATTATCATTTAGACCAGCGTTTCCCAAATCGTGGATCGCGTGTATTGGCCAAAAATAATGGGGCGACAAAATAAATTTTTGTGAAGCATAGAAGGTGTAGCCCCTACATTTTGTCTGAGCTATTTTAGATGGCATCATAAGAAAGTTTTAGTGAATGCACAATTGCTCTTTTTTAAGACGTTTGTCATTATCTTTGGTGCCTACTGCAACCATAAAAGTTTGTTAACTGCTTATTCTTACCTATCCCTAATTTAAACCCAGGGGTGGGTAAATCCACTAAAAAGTTAGGGGCCAGCAGTATCGCGGTACAGCCGGGGTCGGGACGAAACCCAGCCTCCGGAAGCAAATTCCCCGTAGGCGAGATTTCTTTGAGTACCGGTTAGGGATGTACATCGATACTTTTTTCATTATCGATTTACAAAATGGTAATGTGATTATCGATAATATCGATATCACTACAAAACCTGTTAGGAGTTTGGCAAGTGTCATGTGTTTGGCTTCCGTTATGGACTGATAGCACATAAATCTTGAGTGTGACACCATTAGCTCAGCCAGTGCATGGCACAACGTAAGATAATCTCCGTCTTTAGGGTTTAGTTCATGCCACTTTTGACCAATTATTTGATATTTCGATAATCGATAATGAATTTTGGTTATCGATTATCGAAATTATATCCATTATTGATTATTGACCGATAATATCGATAATCGTGTGCATCCCTAGTACCGGTATTTCATAACGTTTGAATGTCTAAAACGCGATTAATAAATAAAAAATTGTAGTATTTAGAGTCTACCCACTCAGTTATGTAACTGATTTTCAGTGGGGGACAGTAAATCAAAGTGACCAAGCCAACCCTGTAGTATTTAAAGTGAATTTGTATCAATACTATAACTTGTTGAAGTAGCTAGCCAATGTAGATTTGATAAATGAAAATAACATCAATGCTGCAAGTTTTTTTTTTTTTTTTACTTCTTGATTAGGTATTTAGGGGCCATCATGAAATTTTTACTCGCCTCGGCGACCGGTAATTTTCCACCCCTGTTTAAACCCGTGCATGTTTTCTTCCTCAGGTGTCCGCGAAGCGAGCTCAGCAGTGGTGCCAATCCAAGAACAACATCCCCTACTTTGAGACGTCCGCAAAGGAAGCGATCAACGTCGAACAGGCGTTCCAGACGATCGCCAAGAACGCCCTTGCGCAGGAATCTCAAGTGGAACTTTACAACGAGTTCCCGGATCAGATCAAGCTGGGAGCGGACAACACTTCCCTGGGACAGGACTCTTGCAGCTGCTAATCTTGGACCTGTTCAATACGTGAGTATTATAAGATATAATATGCGGAAGCAGAGAAAGAAAAGGATGCAGATGCTTTTAATTATAGGCGACGCGGTAGACTTGTATCGATCGGTCGATGCTGTAGGCGTCTCTCGGAAGGCGGGCTTTCGTAAGCGGGAATTTCAAAGGT
>JAMZAV010006131.1:0-41496 GCA_024449915.1 Sweltsa coloradensis | reverse complement strand
AAGGGGGAAAAGAAAAGGTATCCCTTTTGAACTTCTTCGTGAAGGTGAGTCAACTTCAAAAGGATAGCATGTATGTACAAAATTTGCCCTTTTTTTTAAAAGGAAAGCCTTTTAGTTAATGAATTTATTTTTTGAAATATCCAATTTAAAAAGGCTTAAAAACACAGGGCCCTACTTCTTGACCTGGGCCCAGCCTACAGTATTCCTCAGGCGGCCTGGGCCCTACTTGATGTGGATCAGACTAGGAGACTCAGCCACCCTGAACTACACCCCATAGCCTACCTAGACCTCAAGCCAGGCCTAGGCCTACTTCTTCGCCTACATAACTCTCCTGCCTGGGCCCCACTAGGCCTAATGGGACTACCGCTGCTAAGACTTTTGGGGTTTCTAGCCTATTCATAGATTTACTTAAATAGGCCTGGGCCTATGTGCATGGCCACTAGCCTATGTTAACTAGACTTTAATGCTTCACCCCACTGTTTTTTTACATTTTGTGCATTAAACTGTAGTTTTTGGCTTAGAATCTTTTTCCCTTTTTATGTGTGGCCTATCCCAAAATATTTCAAGTGGGCCCTATACCTGTTATTATTTTTGGCATCGACAAAACGCGACTTTAATAGACCACTTCTGCATGACAGCCTCATCACACAAAATATACCGCCGGCCCCAGTATCATTCGCTTAAAAAACCCATTTTTGCAAGCACGTCTGGTAGTAAAAAACAGTACCACATGAGCCGGCGGCTAATGTATGAAACAAATGAGTAAGAGTAAGCCATCGCAAGAAAAAAAAAAAAAATGATAATATTGAAGCGGGCAACGCTCAAAAATTATTTTTAGTAAAGACTCGGCTTAATCTCGGATGAAATATAAAAGAGATCAAGCTTTAAAAAAAAAGATTTGGAACGATAAAGCAACTTAAAAAAAAAAAAAGTGACTGAGCGCAACGAAAAGCTCACTTGAAGGGAAAACGAAATTAAAGAGTTTTTTGATGAGAATCCCGAAATTGCAAACGTTTGAAAAAAGTCTGCACCAGGAGACCGCTCTGCAAGAATATCAACCTGGCTTACTAAAAGAAATTTGCAGATATTGCAATTTTTTGGTGGTGCTCAGAGGACAACGTAGGTCTGATTTGATTCGCATTTGCAAGACGCTTGCGAACTGTCTGACAAACAAAAAAATCAAGGTTACAAAGTCGTAGTGCAACTTCCCACGATACTACCAAAATCCTCTAGAACACTGGAAGGCAAACGCCATGTAACAACGTACCTGTGCCCTTGTCGGCACAGAATGGGGTCATTGCAAACATCCAGATGGTGCTTTTTTTCACAGCAAACCTGCTCTTTAACCCTTGCATTTTGCTTGGGCCCAAAAGCGGTATGTTTCAATCGCAAGATGATAAGGTCGTGTTCCAATAGGTTAACTGCTGCCAAAAAGAAGCACCACTGCTAATGCTGTTGAATATCAGTTACCTTCCTGATCATGTTGGGTTGTGGGAGCAAGCACAAGTTAATACCGCGTATATGCCGGAATTGTAATCGAGCCTAAACCAAAATGGCAACCCAAGCGTATCATACTCCCCGGTCCTCTTAATTGCAATTGAAGTGGAAAACACTCCCCTTTTTCATCAGCAAAAACGCTACAGACGACAGACAGACAGACTCTGATTTGAGTCGAAAGGTGCTTGTTTTGCACAAAACACTTTTTAAAAGTTGTTGTTTCTCGGCCAATGCTTTTTTGGCCTAGACTAAACAGAGGAATATCTTGAATAAACATGAACATAAACATAGAAAAATTATCAAACACTTTTTTTGAAAGGCTAGATAAACGCAGCTTTTAAAAAAAATTATGAAAAAACCCTCGACAAAATTTCCGAAACACCCCGGGCGCTACTCGCATATTCGCCAAAAATTTTTAAAAAACCCCTTTTTTGGGTAAAAAATTTAATTTGGCAAAGTATGCATGCCCCATCTATCCTACCGGTATAAAAAAGGTTCTTTTTTAAATTAAAAAATTAAATCCAAACAAAATAGCTTATCCCCCACAATCGTACTTTGGCAAAGTCTTGGACGTGTACATTATGCCGTCGTGAAAATGGAAAAGGAAGACATGTTTTTTTTTTTTGTTGTGATACATTTGTTGAAAAAAACAGCCTTCACACTGCAGAGTTGTAGAGTACTTGTTTGAGCTCTGGTGCATGTGGTGGGGCCATGGGAAACTGGTTTTAAAATATTTTTTTGAACGAAAAAAGTTATTTTTTAGACAATATTCTTAACTACGCGATGGGGAAAGGTTTTCTGGGGGCATTTGTGTTCAAAAAATTTTTGCGGGGGTTTGGATTTATAAACAGCCACCCTACACCTCAACAGCTTGAGAAAAACATGCACTTGGGGCCACGGAGTTTTTTTTTTTGCCCCATTGGCTTGCCGTAACCTGGGTGGGCCCTTAGGGGAATAGACTAAATAAACATTTGTAAAATTTTTTGGCAATTTGACTGCAGATTTTTCAAATTTGCCTTGTGGGTTTTTTTTTTTTTTTTTTTTAACAATTTTGTTAACTAGCCTTTTTTTGAAAAAAAATTTACTTGTTTTTCCTAGCATTTTTGGTAAGTTTTTAAAAAACCTTTTTCTCAATCCCCGTCTCTTGGGCAGAAAATTTAAAAAAACAAAACAAAAACTAGGCCTACGGGGGCACAGACGACAGACAGACAGACAAAACAGAGGGACGGGACAGACAGAGTTTCTGTTTGGGGCTCTGAAGGTGCTTGTTTTTTGCACAAATCACTTTTGAAATGTTGGTTTCCCTGGGGCCCGAATCATTTTTGGGCCTAGAACTAATGCAGAGGAAAATATCTTGAATAAAACAAAACCTTTAAACCAGTAGAAACATTTTTCCAAACATTTTCTAAAAACGGGCTAGAAAAACCGCAGCTTTTTAAAAAAAAAATTATGAAAATCCATCGAAAATTACTCGAAACCCCCCCCGGACGCTACCCCGCATTTTCCCCAAAAATTTTAAAAAAAAAACACTTTTTTTTTGGCAAAAAAAAATTATACATTTGGCAATGTATGCATGCAAAATCTACCCATCCCAAGGTTTTAAAAAAGGTTTTTTTTTAAAATATAAAAAATTAAATCCAACAAAAATGTTACCCAAACCAATTCGTATTTTGGCAAAGTTTTGGGGCCGTGTACTTTAGCCGTTGTGAAAATGAGATGGAAGACAGGGTTTTTTTTTTTTTGGTTGTGAACATTTTTTTGAAAAAAAACCACCCTCTCACACTGCAGATTTTATTTAGAGTACTTGTTGAGCATCGGGTGCATGGGGTGAGCCGTGGGAAAACGGGGTTAAAAAAATATTTTTTTGAACAAAAAAAAAGTTATTTTTAGCCCAAATTTTTAAAAAACTAGGGCGATGGGGGAGGAAATTCTAGGGCATTGTTTTTCTTAAATTTTTGCTGTGGTTGATTTATAAACGCCCCAGCTACACCTCCAGTTTGAGAAAAAATTTCATTTTTGGGGCCCGGAGTTTTTTTTTTTTTGGCCCTCCCCGAAACCCTTTTGGCTAGGCCCTAGAGATAGCTAAAAAAACTTTTGGTAAATATTTTTGGCAATTGACTGCGGGTTTTTCAAGTGTTTGCCTTGTGGATTTTTTTTTTTTTTTTAAAAAAAATTTGTTAAGCTAGCCTTTTTTTAAAAAAGTATTTATTTTGTTTTTCCTAGCATTTTGGAAATTTTTTTAAAAAACCTTTTTCTCAATCGCAATTTTTCTTGTGCGGGCAAATTTAAAAAACAAACTAAAACTGGCCTAGGAAGCACGGGACAGACAACAGACAGAAAAACAGACGACAACAGACAGACCCTCGATTTGAGCTCTGAAGGGTGCTTGGTTTTGCAAAAATGTTTTTAAAAATGTTTTTGTTTGCACCCGGCCGAATGCTTTTTTTAAGGCCTAGACTAATGCGAGGTAATATCTTGAAAAAAACATAACCAAAAACAGTAGAAACAATTATCAAACACTTTTCTAAAACTGGACAGAAAAACGCAGTTTTTAAAAAAAAAAAAATATGAAAACCCATCGACAATTACTCGAAAAACCCCCCGGACATACTCCCCATTTTTCCCGCCAACTTTTCCCAAAAAAAACCATTTTTTGTAAAAAAAATGATTTTTTGGAAATTTTATGCATCCCCACTTATCCAAACCAGGTAAAAAAAAGGTTTTCTTTTAAATAAAAATACTGAAATCCAATCAAAATACCCAATCCACCACAAGTCTTCTTGGCAAAGTTTTTAGCCCGGTACATTATTCCTTGGGGAAAAATTGGATAAAGCCCATGTTTTTTTTTTTTGTTGTGTTACTTTTGTTGAAAAAAAAAAAGGCCTCTCACCCCGGGCAGAGTTAGTAGGGGTACTTGTTTTGAGCATCGGGTTCCCTGGGGTTTTGAGCCAGTAGGAACGGGTTTTAAAATTTTTTTTGAACAAAAAAAAGAAATTTTTTTTGACAATACTCTACGGGGGCGCGATGGGAAGGAAAAGGTTTAGGGAAAACCAGTGTTATAATATTTATTTTATCTTTTTGAAAGTAAAAAATATTTTTTCTTCAATGCCCAGTTTGGGAAAACAGGGTTTGCTGTTTGACTTAAGATTTAAAATGTATCGCGGGCTACTTTTTTTCCCCCACATGGGACCCCCCCCCCCCCGGGACCTAGTATGCGCAAGCAAGGAACCTTTACGAAAAACTGGGGGTTTTTTTGTGGCAGGAAGTGTGACTTTTTGGTGATTGGTTTTGGGTTTTGGGTAAGTGTGGTTTTTTTTATTTTTGGGGATACTAAATAAATAAAAATAAAAAATAAGATTTTTATTCCCCAAGGTTTCCCTACAGGCAGGTCCCTACGGGCGGGGGTGCTACTACTGCCCCCTTATTCTCTACTCTGTTTTTAAAAAGTTTTCTGTTATTTTACTTCAAAAAATCTTCGAAGATTTTACTTCCATTTTCGGGGTGTTTGTTTACGATTTAAAAATTTATATTTGTCCAAAAATTAAATTTTTCACCTGTGTATCTTAAAAGTATAAAACTGCCCTGTCTTATAATTGTTTTCTTTTTTTATGTGATATGCCCACTGTTAATGAGGGTTATTTTTTTGTTTTCTTGGGAAATCGAAAATTTTTTTGTCTGAGTAAAACAATATTTTTTGGGGCGTCGCGGGGGCCTTTAAAATCCTTCCCCCCTTATTCCCTTTTTACTACCTTTCATTTAGGGATCATCTGTGTAAATTTCTATTCCCCTTTAAAATTTTAAAAATTCCCAAACCCAATTAAAATTTTCCCAGGGACGGGGGCCCCGAAACCCATCGGGGGGTTCAGCCCTGGGTACCCGGGGCCGTCCTTGAGGCAGGTGGCCACCCCCGGTGAAAGCGTAGCCAAGAGGAGGGCCCCAACCGGGGGGGAGGGGTTGGGCGAAGAGCGGGCGGTTTAGCGGAGGGCCGTTTTGAAAGCCGGCACAGAAGAGAAACCGGAAACTTTACGGCTGCGGAAAAAAAAGGGGGGGGTTTCGGGCCGCAACCCGGGCCCCCCGCCCTCTGAAAAAACCATCATCCGTTTCTCCGAAGATACGAGGGTGGAACTAGGGGTGCCTAGGACCCCATCCCAGAGCTGGTGGGGGCCGCAAGACGGGGCCTTGGCCCCATCGAGGGCCCCGACATGAGGGAAAGAAGTCGAAGCGAAAAAAAGAAAAAGAAAAGAAGGAAAAAAACGTGCCAAAGCCGACAATGGTAGCTACTCTAAACAATTTTTGGGTGTACGATTGGCGCCCTAAAGTGTCTCTAAGTTGTAAAATTTACGGCCCCGGGCTATTGAAAAAAATAACTTTTGGGGAATTTTTTGATATGTTTCAGTGCCGGCTTTCTCCGAAGGGGGGGGAAACCCCCTTTTTTCCAAAAGATTAGAGGGCTTCAAATTGGCTCCCCCCCCCCCGGGATTCCTTTTTGGATCGCGGGGGGACTGTTTAGAGGGGACGTCGACCGGCAGCAGCCGACAATGAACCCTTTCCCCCAAACGTGCCCAACGAGAACCAGGGATGCGACATCCTGTGGGCCCCCCTTTTTGGCAGCCGGCCGCAGATGGGCCCAGCCGGTCCAAAGCTGAAAAGGGGGTAGTTACTCCACGTTCTGGTGTCGATTTAAAGGTCTCACGTTAACCAGGTTCTCAAATGGGGCGCCCTGCTGGGGAAAAATTAAAAAGCTTTTGATTATTTTCGATGATGTTTTTAGTCGCCAAGGGGGACCCCCCACCAAACCCGAGCAACAGCCCCCGGGTAAATGACTTTCCCCTGTCGGGGAAGTACACCTCGTCCGAAGAAAAGGGGGGGACTCACATCTAAATCAATGGTTGAAGAACCCACTGGAACCGGGGGAGCAAACTGTATGCACCCGGGCCGAAAGTTTGCCAGCCGGTCCGAGCTGGGGGGCCCGGGGGTATGTTACCTCGCGTTCTGGGGGTACGACTATGGGTCTCACTTTAAAATCCGGGTTCTCAAATGGGGCGCCTGTTTGGAATTTTTAAGGGTTTGGGTTATGTTTTTAAATTGATGTTTTAGTCGCCGAAGGGAGGCCCACCGAAAAAGCACACCCGGCGGGGTAAGATGACATCCCCTGTCGTGAAGAAACACCTCTCCGAAGACAAGGTCGATTTCCAACATAAAAAATCAAGGGATGCAGAACCACGGGAACCCGGGCCCCGGAGAAAACCCCTGTATGCACCCCGGCCGAGTTTGCCAGCCGGTCCGGCTGCAGACAGGGGTATGTTACTCTCACGTTTTGGTGAAACGACTAGGGGGCCTAAATTTTAATCCGGGTTTTCTCAAATAGGCAAAGTTTTTGGAAATTATAACGTTTGTGTTTATTTTTGGGATGATTTTTTTAGTCCCGGGAAAGGAGACCCCCCACCAACGAGCACAGCCGGGGCGGTGAAAATGCCCATCCCCGGGCGAGGAGCCCTCCCCCGCCCGAAGACGAGGTGGGGAATCGCAGGATAAAATCGACGGATGAAGAATCCGGGAACCGGGGGGGGGGGGCAAAACCTGAAATGCAGCCGGCCGCGGGATGCCAGCCGGTCCAAAGCTGCGGACGGGGGTTTGTTACTCTCACTTTTCTGGTAAACGACTAGGGGTTTTCACTTTTAATCCGGGTTCTAAAATGGGGCGACCTGCGGGGGAAAATTTAAAATAACTTTTTGTGGTTATTTTTTGATGATGTTTTAGTCGCCAAAGGGAGACGCCCCCCCAAACGAGCACAGCCGCGGGGGAAGATGACATCCCCTGTCTGAAGTACCCTCGTCCAAAGGGAAAAGGGTCGACTCACACCATAAATAAATTTGGATGAAGAACCATGGAACCGGCGGAGAAAAACCTGTATGCAGCCGGCCGCAGATCCCAAACCGGGTTTTCCGAGCTGCAAAAACCGGGGGAAATTTTACTCTCACTTTCGGTTGTCCACGGGGGCTAAACGTTAATCCGGGGTTCTCAAATGGGGGCGACCTGTTTTGGGAAAATTTTATAAACGTTTGTAAATTATTTTTTTGATGATGTTTTAGTCGCCAAGGGAGACCCCCCACCAAAACGAGCACAGCCGCCCCGGTGAGATAAACTTTCCCCTGTCGAGGATTTCCTCCTCGCCCCCGATGACGAGGTCGAAATCGCAGCATGAATCAACGGTTTGAAGAGGCACTGAAAAACCGCAAAGGGCCGTGGGTAACCCGAACGAAACGTGCTGCGAAGGACCCCTCGTCCGTCGAGGGGGGCGCCCACCCCTGATCCCCCAATCCGAGGAGGGCTCCTCGTCCAAACCCGGGCGTCGGGGGGCCTCCGGGGAAAAGGAACCGAAAAAACGAAGCGGGCGGCAAAAGCCGGTGAACCCCGGGCGAACGTAATGTGCGAGTGTGCGGCGGGGGGCCCCCCTATAAAAACCCCTAAAGCGTCCCCTTTAAGGCCCCACACCCAGGGAAATGGATGGGGCCCAGGGCCCGGGTTTAAAAAGCCCCCCGGGGGCACTTTGAGCGTTTTTTTAAAAACCCAAACTGCGGTTTCCGTGGTGGGGGGCGAAGTTTTTGGGCCATGGGCCCGCAGCTGGGCAGACTTACGCTGCGCGAAAACCGAAAGTCCCCCCCGAATTTTGGTCGATCCCATTACTACCCACTTTTCCCGGGCCCCGGGGGGTTATATCCCTTTAAAAAATTTTTTGCCCTCCCCATGTTTCGTCATAGCCTTATGAAAACGCGGGCCCCCGGTGATCGATATGTGGGTCGCGATCTTTGCCACGCTACCTGCAGGGGACGTTGGCCGGGGCCCGACATGTGGGTCACGCCGGGGTTTTTTGGCCGACACAAAGGGGGCCCGGCCCCCCCAAAGCCCCCCCGGTCGTAAAGCGGCGTCGGACCCCTTTCCCATCCGAAAAGCCGAAAAGGGTTTCCACCCCCGGGGAGGGCCCTTCACCCCCCGACCGAGGCCGTCGTCGTTAAAGAGAACCGGGCGCCAAAGGCCGACCCTTGAAAATCGGCGGCACACAATCACGTGCCCGGACACGGTCGTGAGGCCAACTTTCCCATCGGGGGGGGGGGGGCCCCCGACCATAAGGTGGTTTAAAACGAAAAAGACGCCTTCAGAGGTTCCGCCGGGCCCCATGGTGGGCCAGAGGCCCGCCTAAAAGGGCCACGGACCCCTATGGTAGGTGATGGGGGGTTTTTCGAATGGGGTGTTTTAACAGTCGTGCCGACTATTTTCTTTGGGAGGTGATTTCCCCTTGTTGTTTTTGCCCAATTGACCTTGAATAAATTGTTTCATTCTTTCCCATTATGCCCATCAGCGATTCTTTTTTTTTTCCGTTTTCAGCGCATACGTGGCAAAATTTGTATCATGTCGACCATCGCACCCCCGGGGCCGGGCCCGGGGTGAGTACCCTCAGGAAAGTCGACGAGTGGGGGGTGCTTTTTTTGGAAAAAAAGCAGCACGGGGCTGGACTCCCTGGACGAAATTCCGCAGGCGGGAGTAATAAAATTTTTTGTTTTTACTACGTTTGTCGGGGGGAATTTTAATTTGGGCATTTTGGATTTTGAGAAAGAGGGAAAACGAGCGCCCGACCCAATGGTCCTGTTTTTAATTTTTTAAGTGCCCCCGTGGCTTTTTTCCTGCTCGGCTTTTTGGGGTTTTAGGATCTTCGTGCGATTTGAAATAACGACGTGCGTTTTTTTAATTTTTTGATTACGGGCCCTGGGCACTCTCGGTCATCTCATACTTTAAAGGGGCCCTGAGGGTTCTTGGGGATTTGAAAAGGCCCCATGTCCCACCCCGGAGCTGAATTTTAAGATTACACGGTAAATGGGCTATTTTGGGCCCCCTTAAAAGGCCCTCCCTCGATCGGGGGGCCCAAAAGGGCCGTTCCCGGGCAACAGGGGCAACGGAGAATTTCGCCCAATGGCAATGAGAACACACTAAAAGTGTTAAAAATGAAGAGGTGCCCGCGGGGCGGTGGAAAGAAAGCTGGAGGAGGCCCGGGCAACCCCTGGGAGAGCCCCCCCGTTTCACAATGTCGAAGGTCCTCGACAGGATTTTCGCAAAACAAACCTCCTGCTCGTGAGGAGGTGGGTACACTGTATAGCTCGGACGGACGGGTGATTAGATGGGTATCACTTCTGTTTTTCATTTTTCCCTGGATAATTTTTGGTCATTAGGTATTTTTTTTTAAAACGGTCTTTATGGTTATTTTGGCAAAATTTTTGGGCCCACTTACTTAAAAATGGGTTTTGAGCTTTTCGTACTTGTGCCGGGTAAAAGGAAATTAAGCCTTTCCCTTTTTTCGTATAATTATTATATTTGAAAATATTTCGGATCGATTTAATTCGATTTCGTTATTTACAAAGGTGAGAAAAGATTGCAATTTTTTCCGTAAGGGGAATTTCTGGTTGAAAATTAAAACCATTTTTAATTAAACCATAAGCCGGGGAAAAAAATGGGCCAACGTGTGTACGGCGCCCCTGGTCCGTTATAAACCGAAATGCAAAATTCACCCCCAACCGATGGGGTAAAATTTCAAATGGTAAACATGTGTGTTTGTTTTTGCGGGAAAACATCGGCTTCATAGGGTCGGCCCCCCAAGGCCCAACAAACCGGGGCCCAAATCCAAAACATAAACTTTTTTAAAGAGTACCGGTGGGCCTTGGCCAAAAATTGAGGCAAAAACAAAGACAGGGGTTTGTATTTTTTGTGAAAACCCAAAAAAAAAACCCACAAAAAAAGGGAAAGGGCCCCGCTGGTCAAAATTTTTGAAAAAACCGGGACACGCTCCTCGAGAGGTGGATACCAATTCGAACTCTGTCAATCAAACAGTAAAGTTTATTTGTTTTTTTCTATTACGTTTCCCCAGGAGAAGGGGGTGGTTTGCAAGCTGGTTCGGCCCGGGTTTTTTAAATTGGGCGACAAATTTTCCGAAGGGTCCCCTTGGAGAGTTTTTTTTTAAAATACGTGAAAATGTGGTTTATACTTTTCCCGGGGGTGTTTTTTCCGGGGTCGGATGAGGGGCATCTCCTTTTACACGCGAGAGTGGTTTTTCGGGGATGCGGAAGGTGCAAATTTTTCTATTAAATGCTATCCTCTCTTTTGGGTTTTTAAAGATACTTCAGGTTTGGGTTCAGGTTTTTTGGGGAGAGCCAGGGACGCCCAGCCTTTTCCTTGTCGACAAAACCCGGGGCAAAAAGGCCCCTCGATAACAAGGACTTTTCCCGCCTTACCCAACAATATATACAGGAAAAAAATTTAGTTGAAACGGGTGCCCGCAAAGGGGCTTCCCCCCTGGCGGCGGAGGTTCGTCGAGGGAGGAGGGTTTAAAAACGTTGGGGGACCCCTTGGTCACTCGTTCGAAAAACGGCCAGAGCCCCCTACTCACCCCGACGAGCGGACCGTGGATCCAATGCGGACGCGGTAAAAAAAGCCCTCCTCGGTTAGTAGGGTTCAATTACGTCGTTTATGAGGACCCCATCACGTCTTGACAGGGGCCTAAATAGTTATATGCAATTATTTTTTTTGTTTGTGCAGAAAGGGAGCAGTTTGGAAACCCACCAAAAGGGCCCAAACTTGATGAATTTTTTCCCCAAAACAACTTCCCCGGGGACAGGCCCGTATTAACATGCGGTTTACAAAAAGGTTGGGGGGTACGAGGCCTTTAAAACGTGACAATTTGCATGGGGGCGGGCACTGAGGGCCTTATGGTCGGGAAAGCCCAAAAGGGGGGACCAGCCCCGGCATCCAGAGCCTGCAACAAAGGGTGAGGGGTTTTTTTTTAAAAAAGTACTAAAAGTGTTTGGGGTTTTTGTGGGCCCAAATTTTTTTTTATCGACGTTTCTTTTTTGTTTTTTTTTTACAGCCAAAGACTACATGAAAATGGTGAAAACATGTCACAGAAAAGGGTTTTTGCCCACCCCAAAAGATTTTCCCGAGGATGTCCACATCTTTAACAAGCGAAAAAAATGAAAGGGGGGTTTCCCGTGCATAAAAGGGCCCACGGCCCCAAACCCATGCCCTTCTTTAAGGCCCGCTTTTGGGGGGGAAAACCGAAAAAATTTAGGGATAAAATTTAAAGTGTCATCTGCAAGAATTTGCACTAAGGGACAAAACCCGGGGTGGTTGGGTTGGGGGGGTGTGGGGTGGAACCGAATGCAATCACCTCCCCGTGGTGAGGTTTTTGGGGGTATTGTTTTTGGGCCAATTCTAGCTAAGAGTTGCACAAAATTTAAAAATTAATTAAAATTTACCCCGAGTGGCCCGAGCTGGGTCCGCGGGGTCTGCAAAGGGAAACCCAACGTAAGGGGCCCAGCTGGACCCGTCGAGACAGCACTGGAAAAGGGAAAGTCCCGGGCCCCAGCTGGACCCCGGGGAGAGGGCGACACGGGAACGATCTCCAAAACCCCAGCTGGGCCCCTCGAGAAAAAAAACTGGAACGAACGTCAGGCCCGAATGGACCCCGGCCCCCGAGTCGACAAAAACCGGGAAACGATCCCAGACCCGAGCTGGGTCCGCAGTCTGCACAAAGGAAAAGAAAATCAGGCCCGAGCTGGACCCGTCGAGGGCAACACTTTGGGAAAGACGCGGCCCGGCTGGACCCCGGCGAATCGACTCGGGAAGATCTTCAGACCCCAGCTGGGGCCCCCGAGACCCAAAACTGAACGAAAGTGTTTGGTTTTTGTTTTGGGCAGTGACTTTCAAAATATAAACCCCTTCCGACGTTTTTACATTCTAGTTTAATTTTTGGTTTGGGAAAAAAAAAAATTATTTTTGGGATGTAAAGAATGTGTTTAAAATCACTGCTTGACAGGGGCCCCATTTCCTGGTAATTCCTGTATTATAATTTTTAAAGTTTTTTTTATTATTTATCGGAAAAAACCCCGTTTCCACGGGTAAAAATTTTGTTTTTCAAACCCCACCCCGGGGCAAACCGAATCATGTTGCCAAAATGTTAACTTCATAAATGTTTAAATTTCAGGCCTAAATTTTAAAACCCTTTTTACTTCGCAATTCATAATGTAGCTTACTTATGAAATTTTTAAATTTGGTGACCTTTTCCCTCAAACATACTCTATTTTAAAGATAAAAGTGCAAACCTTGGTTCGACATGGGGGTTTTTCATGATCTAAATTTCTTGGTTGATTTTTAAACGGGAGGGCTAAAAACCCCACAGCTTGGGGATGAACATGCAAAGTGTGGCCATGGAGGTTTTTTTTCTTTCCTCATTGGCTGCGGGTTCCTGGGCTGGCGCTAAAGATTTTACTTATAACCATTCGTAAATATTTTTGGCCAAAAATTTTCTGCAAGTTTCAAATAGTTTGGGGGGGTTTAGGATTTTGTTTATTAAATTTTTAAAGGGTTTTCTTTAAACTAGCCGGTTTAAGAAAAGTATTTTCTTTTTTCTTCCTTTTAAGGTTCAATTTTTTTTTACATTTTCTCAATGCATAAGCCCAGCATTTCGTAAAAACGGAAGAAAAAAAATTTATCTTTATGATAGCTTGGAAAAATGGGGGAAAGGGGGCTAGCTTTTTTGCTCTCTCTAGGGCCACAGAAGATTTATTTGGGTGGGTGGTAATTTACTCGTAGCTAAGGTTTTTTCTGTAGGCCTAGGCCCCCTTTTAAAAATTAAAACCCAAATTTAAGGGGCCCGGCTTTTTTAAGGGTAACCCTTAGCCCCCGGAGGCTTTGGCCTTTCTAGTCTGCTAAGGCCCAGCTGGCCTATGTTTAATTGGGTTGTTTTTTTTGTTGGCCAACCCCAAAAACCCATATGAAACCGGCTTTTTTTAAACACATAGTAAAACATTAACCAACATGATTCGGGGTTTTTCGGGAAATTTTCAGATTTCCAAATTTAGTTTTGGACCAAACCCAAACAAACCACAGAGCTCAAAAATTTTAAAAAAATTTTAGCAGGAAATGGCCCCCCTAATGTATAATTGTCAGTCGTGCACTTATGACCTTTTGGCAGAACTATATTCTTGTCAAAAAAGTCATTGGAGGTGTGTTAATTATTTATATTAAAGGCATACAGATTTTTTTCCGAATGTATTAATATTCCCATTTTTTAAAATAAAAACTACTTTTTGAATATTAAAAAAAAATAGCATGTTTTCATCGCCGTTTTGGGATTATAGGCCCTTTGTCTAATTCAGAGGTTTAAATTCCCTTTAATAAAACTGAACCATAAACAATAGAAACCCTGAACAAAAAACTTCCCCAGAAAAAGGTAGGGCCAAAAGCAGCTATTAAAAAAAAAAAATTTTGAAAATCCCCAAAAATAAATCGAAAACCCACCCCCTACGATACTCGCAAATTCCCAAAATTAGGCCCACGGGGGAGCCCCAAACGAAAAGGCAACAGACAGACAGACATAAAAGACACAGACAGCCCGAGCTCCCGATTTTAGCTCTGTAGGGTGCTTGGTTTTGCCCCAAATCAATTTTGGGAAATATTGGAATTTACTCTTTAAACATTAAATATAGGTATACATGTTTTCTTAACTAAAATGTGTGTCTCTGATTTGAGCCTTTAGGGTGCTTGGTTTTTCCCCAAAAACAATTTTTTAAGTATTGGAATTTTTCTTGAAACATTAAAATATAGGTATACGTATGGGTTACTTAACCTTTTAAAGTGTGTCCTTGGGGCCCCAATTTTTAAAAAAATGGCTGCTTGAAATAAAAAATAAAATTTACTCTAAGGGGGAATTTAGTGGAATATAAAATTAGTAACAAAACCTCTAATGGTGAATCAAGTTTTGCAGAAAACTAAAACATAGGTGTTGAAAGAAATACTTTAAAGTTTTAAAATGCGGTACAAAAATAATTAAAAACATTAACCACCAATTTCTACAAATACATTTAAAATCATCTCTGAATCAGGCAAAAAAACCATCCTTTTAAAAAAAAAATGAAAAAAAATCCAACAATAAAAACTACTTTTTAAAAATATAAAAAAAGTCTTCATTTTTTGATCTGTCGTGTCTCTTTTTAGGCCCCAGTCTTTAAGCCCGAGGTAAAATTTTTGAATAAAACATGGAAACCCTAAACATTTAAAAAAATGAACAAAAAAACCTTTTTTGAATCAGGGGTAGATAAACGCAGCTTTAAAAAAAAAATTTTGAAAATCCAAACAACAATTACTCGAAACAAACCCCCGGGCGATACTGCATATTCGCCAAAATTTACAAAAAAAAGATTTTTTTGTATAAAAAAAGATATATTTGGCAATGTAAAGCTGCACACCTATCCTAAACCCGGTTTAAAAAAAAAGGGTTTTTTTTAATATAAAAAAAAGAAAAACCAAAACAAAAAAAGCCAAAACCACTACAAGGGCGTTTCTCTGGCAAAGTCTTAGACCCTGACATTATTCCGTTCCCTGAAATGAGATGGAAGAATGTTTTTTTTTTTTTTGGTTTTGATACATTTGTTGTAAGAAATAACCCCCTTCCCCAAATGGGAGTTTAGACAGTACTTTCTTGTGCATCTGGTGCAAAGGGTTTGCCCGTAGGAAATGGTTTGAAAAATTTTTTTTAAAGAAAAAAGTAATTTTTTTTTACAATATTCTACACAAAAGGATCCCCAACCGATGTCTAGGGCACTTGTGTTTTATGATCTACTGCTGTTTGGGTTTATTTTAAACCGCCCAAACTACACCCCCCCAGCTTTAGGGTGAAAATGCAATAAGTGGGGGCCATGGAGGTGTTTTCCTTCCCCCGTTGGCTGCCCTTACCCGGGCTAGGCGCTTTGAAACCCTTTACTTAAAATTTCCCTTTGTTTAAAGTTTTTGGGGAAATTTAAAAAAAGCAGAGTTTTGAGTAAATTTTGCCTTTCGGGGTTTTTTTTAAAATTTTTTTTAAAAGGGGAAGTTAAACTAGCCTGTTTTAAAAAAAATATTTTTTATGTTTTTTAGCATTATTGGTTCATTTTTAAATACATTTTTTCAATCGCAAATTTAATAGGGCCTTTAAAGGGGGTAAAATAGCATTGTAAAACTAAACGGCACACAAACTGACGATTTTCGGGGGGATTTTCTTTTTCAGATTTTGATAGAGTTTTTTTTTCTATTTTTGTTTGGCTATGCTGTTCAACAAAGGTATACCTTTTTTTTTCTATCATAAAAAAATTTTTTTTTTTTAAGGAAAATTTTTAATTTGGTATAATTTTGTTAGATAAAAAAAAAATTGATCATCAGTGGCCCGCTTTTGGGAAAAAGGGGCCCGGGGGGCTAGCTGTTTTCTCTCTCTAAAACCCATTTAAGATTGATTGATGGACTGGTAAATTTACTCGTAATTTCGAGTTTTTTTTTTTGTAGGCCTAGGCCTACATTCAAAATTAAACCCATTTAAGGGCCCGTGCTTGGTACGGGTACCGTTAGCCCGGGGGGCCCAGGCCTTTTCTAGGGCTGCTAAGCCTAGCGGCCCTATGTTTTTAAATTTGGGGGTTTTTTTGTTTGTTGGCCCCACCCAAAGCCTTTATGACCAGGCCGTTAATCACATAGTAACAAAATATTTCTACACGATTCGGGTTGTCCGGGGGTAATTTTCAGATATTCAAAAAATTTATTTGTGACCAACGAAAAAAAACTACAGAAACTCAAATTTAAAATCTCACAGGAAATGTGCTCATTAATGTAAAAATTTTTCAGTCGTTTTTACTTGGACCTTGTTTGGGAGAACTTTTTCTTTTTCAACTTGGTACTTTTCTGTGATAAATAATTAACTTTCCGCCAAACAGGTTTTGGGGCTTTTTATACTTGCCACTTTTTAATTGCCCAATTTTAATTCTCCTCAATCATCCTTCCAGTAAAGTAAATTTTTTAAATTTTAAAAAGCCTAAAGTTTTAAAATTTAAACCTTGGAAACACATTTTATTAGGTTTGCACTATGCTCTACGATTCTAATTGTCCCGAGAAAATTTTAAAATTTTTAAAATTTATTTTTGACTAAACGAAACAACCCCAGAGAGGGTCAAAATTAAGATCTCTGCTGGGGGAAGTGCTCTTTTTAAAGTAGAATTTTCCGGGCGTGCCCCCCTTAGGACCCTTTTTTGGAAAAACTATGTTCCCCCTTTTCAACTAGTCATTGGAGGTGTTGTATAATTATTTATATTAGGGATACCCATTTTATTATCGAATGTATATACTAATTTTACATTTTTAAATTTAAAATTTTTCTAATAATAACAGTTTAAAAAACCCAGTGGATCTCGTTTTTTCTTATGGCAACAAAAATAAAATTTTGGGATACATTAAAAGTTGGTATGGGTTTGTTTTAAATAGGGGTTTTTGTATAATTATTTTTAAATTTTAACTACCAAAAATTTTAAAAAAAAATTTTTTTTTTTTAATATAAAAAAAATTTAAATTTTCTATTTTTTTTCAATAATTACGGAATTTATTTTGTATATTTTTTTTGTTACTTTCCCAAATTTGTTTTAAATTTTTTTTAAAGGGGGTCCCTTGGGGTGGGTAAGACAAGCCCATTTTTCTCCAGGCCCTTTCTCTTGGGTTTAACCATACAGTAACACGTTTTGTTAAAGGGGTTCTTGTTGAATAATTTGTGTTGAAAATGTCTAAGAGTTCTAAAAGTCGGTTTTTAAAAAAGGGTATGGGTGAGATTGTGGACGCCGTCAATAGGGGAGTAGAGCCAAAATAATTTGGGGAAATTTTGATTGATCTTTTGTGTTTTTTTTCTTTTTTTTTTCCCAAAACCCGTATGGGTGGCCCCTGTGGGTTTCATAGGAAAAAAACTGTGTAGGGCTTTAAAGATAAAAGATTTTTCCCATTTAAATTTTCCCATCTTATTATAAAAAAATAACCCAAAAGTTGTTTTTACAATCAGGTAGGCCTTGGGAAACGAACTTTTTAAAATTCCCGAAGCATTTTTTTCATAGAGTTTTTAACAGGCCCCTTTTTAAAAAAACGGAATTGGCGGGGAAACCTCGGGGGTAACCGGCAGTATCCGTTTCCCAGGCCTTGGGTTAAGAAAATCCGTGATTTTGGGGTATTTTAAAAAACCCCCTAATTTTTATGAAAACAAATTTTTTTGGATTTTAATTTAAAAGTGTAATTTTTTTAAATGTGTGGCTAGTTCATCGGTTTATTTTCGAGTGGAAAATTTATACCTATCCACGATGCCTATATGTATTTCATTGTATAGAACAAAAGGTAAATAAATACTCCCACTCTACTCCCCTTCATTTTTTACCTGTGTAGGCCTAGGGCCCACGGAGAGCACAGCAAAAACTTTTCAAGAACTTTCTAAACGGCCCCCCTTTTTAATTTAGATGAGTCATTTAGTTTCTATAAATTAACAGTGTATTAATTACTGTGGGTGCCCGTATTATTGGGGTTTTCTATTTAAATTAAATGCAAGATTCTCTCGGCACCCAAATCTAGGGGCCCCAAAGTTAAATCTAATAAGCATTTTGTTAAAAAAAAATTCGCCAAATTTTCTGCACTGTTTTTTAATGGTTTTGCCCTTTATTTTTTTTCTTTCCCCACATGGTTTTGTTAAGCCCAGCCTGTGAAAAAATGTATCTGCCCTTTTATTTGGGAAACAATGGTTGGGTTTATTTTTTAAAAAAGAAATTTTCATTCCCCAAAAACCACGGCTTTAAAGTGGGTTTGAATATCATTCGAAAAAAAAAAATTTTTTTTCAAAAACCCAGCTTGGGAAAATTTGGGGAGCTGGGTTTTATATTAGAGTATACTGTATTCTGGCTAAAATATTTCCCCCATGGGGGTCACCCCCCCGTAGTTTTGTTTCCACAGGCAGGGCCCCAAAAAACTCTCTTGTTCTTTTCTGTTTTCTTTAACGTTTTTATGTCTGTCAAAAATAATACCATATTTGGGCCCCCCAAAGGCCTTTCCCGGGGGGTTTTGGGGAAGGTGAGTCTCTATAAAAAACCACCAACACCCTGTGGAAGCCAAAAGGGCCTCCCCCTAAAATCTAGTTTAGACATCTTTTCCTTTTTTTTCCTTTGGGTGGGTGTTTTTAGGGCTTTACAGGCCCACAACCCCCTTTCTAAATTGTATTTTTTGGGGTTTTTCACTATTTTTTGTTTTTTTTCGCATCCAAGGGGTTCACCCACTCGGGCACCCCGTGTGTTTTTTCCCCGAAAACCCCCAACACCTTGGGCTGCGCAAAAAGGCGATCCCTAAAAATTAGTTTTTAGATATTTATTTGGGTTTGGGGGTTTTGTGACAAAAAGACAGACAGACAACAGACAGACCCACAGACAGCCCAAAAGAAGACAGACAGACAGAGCTCTGATTTGAGCCCCTGTGCCTCTCTCTTAAGTATACTGTATCCTTGGCTTTAAAATTTCCCACAAAAGAGTTTCTCGGGTTTTTGTAGAAAAACCCCGACAATTCCACAGATAAAAATTGGGTATAATGTTGGGGGGTTAATTTTAAATTTGAAAAAAAAAAAAATTAAAAGAGAAATTTAAACTAACGGGGGTGGTAAACCCAAAAAGCCTAGGTGATTAGTGAAGGACTTGCTATTTACATTTTATTTAAGTTTTCAAAAAAGTTTCCCGGATTTTTTGGCCATTAGCGGATCGAAACCATGTCCTCTTCCGAAGAACTGAACTTTTTTCGAACAAAATTTTTTTTTTTTGTGCCCATAAATTTTTTTGAGCCCGTTGAAAAAAACAGTGGGAATCAAAGATCCACTGTTTTTTGTTGTATTTTTTTTTTAAAAGCCCCTAGTAAGTAAATGCTGGGAAAATGTTGCTACTGGTGCCTCTGGTTACGGCAGAAACACAAACCCCCCACTGGGGAAAAAAAGGGGATCGTGCTGGTTTTCATCTGCGGCGTTGATGGGAACAAACTTTTTTTTTTCGAAAGTGAAGGGAGTGTTTATTAGGAATCAAAATTTTGGGGGATTGAATTTTTTAATTTTTTAAAAATTTAAGGGCTTCACCGAGTTGACAAGTCAAGGGTTTCCCAATTTTGTTTTTGCCTGTTTTTGCACAGTTTTTTTCAACTGTTTTAAAGGGCCTTTCCCGCCAAAACCCTGGTTTTTTGCCAGAAATTCTGCCTCTTTACTGCTTGGGGGGGAAAGAATTCCCGACTACCGAAGCAAAAGAAACGGGAAAAGGGTTTCTGGCTGTGGGGGGAACCAATGCGCCGTCCCAAACCTCAAAGGGGGAAATTTTTTCCGTGATTTATAATTCCAAAGGGTTTTTTGTTCTTTAAAAAAAAATTGGGCAAAGTGCGTAATCGAGCAGGAAAGTGGGCCCTTGCAATTTACCCCCAGCACCGGGGTTCTCCTGACAAGGAGGGGGGAGTGAGCGCGCAAACTAAAAATTTGGGGCAAATTTCCCTTTTTATTTTTACTGGCCTGTGGGGGGGCCGAGGCCCTTGACACTTGAAACAAAAGGAGTGGGTTTGGTATATATGGGGATTTTAGACGGGAGAAAAACAAATTTTTAATCGGTAGGGAGTGAGGTTTAAAACAAATGATAGTATAGTGCAAAGGGGTCGGGGCAAATGACCGTTTTTCCTATCTGAATCCCGGTCAAATCCCAACCCAACCCTTTTTGATTTGGGGACGTTTTTCCTTTATTTCCTTTTTTCCCCAAAAATTCAAAAATCAAAACACGATACCAAACCCCCTTTCATACCCTTAAAAAGAGTGATGTCCAACAACGAAAACCGGCCCGAGGGAGAGTGTTTTCACTTCCCACTAAAATTTTTTTGATTTTTTTCTCGGTTTTTCAATGGATCAACAAAGGGTCCTCCCCGCCCAAATTTTTTTCAGGGGGGCAAAGCCCCCCCAAAATTTTTCTTCTAGGGTCTTTTCAATAAAAAAAGGGATTCACTTTTGGGAAAAAGTTTTTTCCCCGATGGTTTGACAACAAGGTACAGGGGAGTGACAAAAAATTTCTATGGTTTTCTTCCCCCTGCAAATTCCTAAAATTTATGATGCTTCTTTGCGCTTTTTAGAGTAAATTTCCCTTTTGATAAATTTTTTTAGCCATAGAATTTTTGTTTGCTTCGTCTACTGCGCTCCCCACCCCCTCATGGAGCCTCAAAAGGGACGGCGAAAAAAGGCGCCAGGGATACGCAATTTATTTAAACAATTAAGCTAACCCAATGTTTTGCAACAAATGTCGACATTGGCCCATTTTATTTCAGGTCGGGGGAAAAACCGTACCCCCCGTCTAGATGAAGCAGGGGCCAAAGCGCGTGTTGGTCCCTACAAAACCCCCAGGTTGCAATTTTCCCCAGGGGAGCCATGATCCCCATTTCCACCCAACCCCTTTCAGAAATTCTAGAATGTGACAAAAATTTTGTTTTTTTTAAAACTAAATGTACTGTACCGGGACTGGGTTTTGGGAAAAACTAAAAATTTTCGATAAAAAAGCCTATGTTTGGTGGGGTTTACCCCCCCAAGGGAAGGGGCAATACAGGGGCTTTTTGTTAAAATGAAGGGTTCCTTTCGAGGGGCGAGTGCTATTCAACCTGCAAGGGAAACCCAAAAGATTTTGATGTTGGGGACTATTCCCTTCCCCAGGGGATTTTCCCCCTTGATAGTTTGTTCCCACCTTTCCCATGCCCTCCTTTTTCGCTTTTTTGAGAAAAAGATTTTACATGGGAAAAGGAAACCTTTTAAACCTTCTTTACATACTCTAACCTTTTTTTTTTTTTTTTGTGTGCTTTTTTGCATAGCAACCAAAAAAAAAACAATTTTTCTAAAAGATAATTTAAAAGTGTTTCAAATGTAAAAAAAAATTTATTTTGTAATTGGTTTTGAAGGGGTTTTTTATACTAAAAGAATGTGAAATCAGGGGGCCCTGATTTTAAGCCTAAGGATACAAAATTGGTACTAAAATTTAAAAAAATACTACTAATTAGAGAACTGTCACAGGGCCCCGTGCTAATTTTTTTTATTGATGGGGGCACAACCCCTTTCAACCAACACCCCCAATACCGCTATTTTTACAGAAACAAATACCAGTCTTTAAAAAGCAAATGTTTATACAAATGTAGGGAAATCACCCAAAAAATAAAATCGGGAAAACCCTGGCTGGCCTAGGTAAGTCAAAAGGGGTATCAATGATGCACATTGAAAAAACAAAGTTAGGCCAAGGGGGAAATAGCCAACCCCAAGGGTCCTTGTGAGTGAAATGCATCAATTATTATTCTTAAGGTCAGGCCAATGCTTCATGCCACAGATACCAGAAGTGCTGGGGCTAGGATCAGGTTTAAGGGATAAGCCTACTATTAATATGGAACTTCCCCCTGGGCCTGAGCCTAATAGGCCTACACATACGAAATGGGGAAAACAAAAAACAAATATAAGACGTCATCCCAATTGACAAAGAAAGTAGACCTACCAACTGGCCCACAGGTTTCAGAGAAAAGCATATGTCTAGCCCCTGTTGCTATTAAAACCAGCAACAGATTTCCTACCACTAGTAGGCCTATGCAATAACGATGAAAATAATTTTCCAACACTACTCGAAAGTAGCATGATAAAAAATAGAAGCACCCAAAAAACTGATACAAGATCAGACCCAAACAGGCAAACAGCTCATTACCCTTGGCCTCAAAAGCTTAGACCAAACCCAAACCGTGGAAAAGATATTGCTGTAACCGTCAATAAACAATTAGTGAATAAAGTCCTAAGCGACTCTATGTTTAATGGATGTCTATACATAAATGATGCCAATACCTACCAGCTCACTACTTACCCAGGCAGCCAGCCACATCAACTTATGAACAAACTAGAGGCAAAATATCCCGATTGTACAGTGGATAAGGGCACACAACACTAAGGATATTAGTGCCTGTGTTCTCTTTTGATTGATTGATTGGATATTGCTTAACGTCTCATATTTATGCAACTTGGCTAATCGAGACGAAGGGAGGGACGTAAGGGATGACGCGGGGGGACAAGGAGTGGACAGGCCTGTGCTGGTCAGAACAAGCTACAAGCGTAGGTATGGGGAGGGCAGGGGTTCCCCCACGTCGTGGTCTTCTCCGTCTATGTCATCATCCATCCGTGTTGTCATTGTCGTCGCCGTCGGGGAGGTAGTCAAAGGGAAGGGGAAAGTTCCCCGACGACGATCCAGAGCTCGCCATTAGTTTCAGGGAGAAGAACTCTTCTAATCACGGGCCAAACCACGAGAAGGTTGCGAGTTGGAATTCGATGAGATTCTAAGAGTGTCCTAATGGTCTCTTTTAGAGTGATGTGCTATTTTTTATATTACTTTAATATTTTATAGATATTCCTCACCATAGCTGTTGGTTAGACATTGAAAAATATCACTGCATCATATTTTGTGTGCGTTGACGAATTAAGTTTAAAAATAGAATCCTATTTGAAGGCTATCAACACCTGTTTTAAAACGTATTTTGTATTTATTTTAGTGACTTACGACGAAGCTAAGAGCTAGCTAAGATTGGGATGCTAAATAAGAATCCAAACTACATTCAGAAACTTTGTAGAAAAAATATCTTCAAGTTGAACACAATCAGATTGCAAAAACAAATTAACCTCATTATTTTACTATTTTAAATATGTACAAATCTTTATATCAATTACTATTAGTAATCATGAAATGATTATAATTATTTGGTATGCAAATATAAATATAATAAGGTTGACATGGGGGTGCACATTTCAGAGTTATTCTGACTTAATAAATTGTAACAACATGATTGATTTGAGAAAATTGAGGTTAAATTGAAGATATGATAAATAAATAAAAATAAATTCGTATTTAGAATCTACCCACTCGATCCCATATATGATTTTCAGTAGGGGCAAATACCGACACAGGTAGCTTGAGATACATGACACCACAGCACTGAAACTGAGCACCCACAATGCATGTCAATGAAACGGGGAAACAACTTATAGAAAGTAGGATTGGATTTTGCTTTACGTCTCAATTTATGAAAACTTGGCTAATCGAGACGAGGAAGGGACGTAAGGGATGACGGGGGGGGAAAGGGGAGGGGGCGGGGAGGGACTGTCTTACTGACAGACAAACCGCATGAAACAAACACAGACGAACACAAAGTTGGGACATAAATAATCATATTTTTTGATTCAAACCAACTATATAAAAAAAATGTACAACACGAAAAACAAAAAACAGCACAGAAACCGGGCAACATTGTTGTGTGTCAAAAACCTAACTCGCACTAAACATAACCTTACACTGACTAAACATAACCCCTCACTCTGTGCAAACAGAACAGATGAAGTACAACACAAAAAATCAGAATGCTGTACTGAGTAGCAAAAACAAACCTTTTAGTATGGACAGAACATACTTTCCCCTTAAAGATAGGTCTAACAAACGACTAACTGAACAAAATTTAGCAGAAACAACAACCCAACGACATTTTACTCTGCATGCCAAACAAGAACAGAACGAAGGGCGGAGACAAAACATGCCCGCACTCGACAAGAATAACAGTCCGAATGCGGGGTGTCTGCCACTGCGCTGTGTGTACTGTAGCCTGTGTAGATGGGGGTCAAAGGTGCGAGTCGGCAAGGTCATATCGATGTTGCACGTGAAGTGTATTGAAAGTTCTTAAAACCGTAGTGATGAAATAAGCACATAAACTCAAAATGTGTGGCTTTACGATAACTCTTTTAAAGTTATTCAAACCAGATATAAATTTAATGTATTATACAACAAAAGCAGAGACGAGCACCATTTTTGTGTGTCACGGCTCTAATTTCGCACTGAACAGAAGCTACCCCGACCAAAAAAAAACTGCAAAACCTGTGCGACGGAATAGACGGACAACAAACACCGATTGATTGGATATGCTTTACGTCTCATATTTATGCAATTTGGCTAATCGAGACGAAGGGAGGGGACGTACGGGATGATGCTGGGGGACAAGGGGTGGAGAGGCCTGTGCTGGTCGGAACCAGCCACAAGCATATGGGGAGGGCAGGGGTTCCCCCACGTCGTGGTCGTCTCCGTCTGTGTCATCATCTGTCCGTGTTGTCTTTGTCGTCGCCTTCGGGGAGGTAGTCAAAGGGAAGGGATTCCCCGACGACGACCCCAGAGCTCGCCATTAGTTTCAGGGAGTAAAAGTCCCCTATTCAGATCACAAACGCTTTACTATAAGTACAGCAAAATTTTTCAGTCTGGACGGAAGACATTCTCCTAAAGAAAACAGACATCAAACTAAACACATTCAGCAGAAACAGAAGCCAACGCCATGTGCTGTAGAGGCCGAACAAGAGAAAAAACTAAGGCGGAAAAAAGCACACCCAAAAAAAAGCATCACTCGCAAATGTGATAAACCAAAAATCGCAGCACATAAAAAACCGGACACCTTGTGTCAAGGCTCTTATCTCACATTGAACAGAACCTAGCACTTTTGAACATCAACTCCTCAGGCTGTACGGAACGGGACGGAGCACAACACTGAGATGACGAGCGCTTCCCTGAAAAGAAAGGACAGAATAAAGAGACAACAAAACCTTCCAGTCTGGACAGACAACCTCCTGCAAACATTAAACCAGAATGATGAATGAGAACGAGGACACAACAAAGATTTGAAAAAAAAACACATACAGCAGCAAACAGAAGCTAACTTCATGTATTTTGGAGGCCAAATGAGATCAGAACGAAGAGCGCGGACAACACACGTCCGAAAGGGACAAAAAACAACAGACCGACTGCGAGGCGAAGCTCTCTGCTGTGACTGTGAGCGTCATATCGAAGCTAGGGTTTAGGGGATTGGTGGGCACAGCCTACTAATAAGTGGAGAATCCCTTATTAGTACACTGTACACTGTAATTACTTTTTTTTTCATACAGCCTATAATAATAATGAATGTAATAAAACATGTTATTCAATTTTTACATGGATATGGATATACAAAAATTATCAATTTAATGTTAAAAAATGTAGTGAAAATTTTGTTTATTCCCAATCTGTTAATTTGTTGGATATTGTTTAACGTCTCATATTTGAAAACTTGGCTAATCGAGACGAAGGGAGGGAGTAAGGGAGGGACGCGGGGGGACAAGGGGTTGACAGAGCTGTGCTGGTCAGAACCAGCCACAAGCATATGGGGAGGGCAGGGGTTTCCCCACGTCGTGGTCGTTTTCCGTCTGTTCAATCATCCGCCCGGGTGTAGTCATTGTCGTCTCCGTCGGGGGGGTAGTCAAAGGGAACGGAAAGTTTCCCCCGACGAGGACTCAGAGCTCGCCATAGTTTCAGGAGAAGGACTCCCCTAATCACGGACCAAACCACGAGAAGGTTGCGAGTTAGAATTTGATGGCACCCAATCTGTTAATAAATGGTGTTGTAGTTAGTTAGTTAATGTTGTTTTAGGGCACAACAGTGGGAGTTATCAGTGCCCCATATAAAATAGTGAATGTCGGAATGATATTTGGACGATGCAGATTATTTTTTTATGATAACATGCAAAAGGGGCAATAAACCCCCCTTTTTGTTGTGAAATAATTAAAAAAACGCAACTACAATAAAAATTATAGAAGATGAATGTTTAATAAATCCAAAAAAATCCACATCAACGCGACTGGAAAAAGCGTTCGCGAAGCGCCCTATTTCCCTTATCAAAAATTTACCTTTCTTATGTTACATAAGTGATTTGCATGGTTTTGTTTTAGTTCATGGCTCCTGAAATAAAATAGGGGAATATGAGGATTTTGGTCAATTCATAAAGGCTGTGCGGGCATGAAAATAAGTTCCAAAAAACAACTATTAGAACAGTAGTTTTGGAGGAAAAAACAATCATAAATAGTCTTTTGAGAAGGCCAAAAATATTTTTGGGCATTTTTTCGCCCATACATACCCAATTTTGCGACTTTTTTAAAGCATTTTTGTGACTATTTAAAAAAGTATGCGAGTTGGATAGCTGATATTTTTACCGTATTAACTACAATTCAGAAATTAAAACAATTCCGCCCCAACCGGGAATCAAACCACGGATCTCCCGCTTTCTAGACAGGCGTCTTAACCACTAGCCCATCGGGGACGGGTACTTTTTAAGCTCTGAAGTACGATTCTATAGCGCAAGCCCTGTTGGTATGTTTGTGTTTGCCTGCACTATGAAGTTAGGCCCGATCTGAATAAAAGGAAACAACTGTGCAAACCTTGTTTGTTTTTTCAGAACCAAGATGCCGCCTTACATATATCAACCTAGGAGTACACGAATTTTCACAGGGTAAATTCGTTTGGGATGGACTTTGACTGGTGTGTCGCCATCAAGGTGTTGCCACAAGCAAATGCGAAGGAACCTTTCTGTGTTCGTTCAGGAAAATCTGAGGGAACTTCTTCAGTTCCTGCATGACAAAATTCCGCATTCATATTTCAACCAGTATTTACGTAACAGGACGTGAGGGATGACACAGGGGGACAAGGGTGGACAGGCCTGTGCTGGTCAAAAACCAGCCACAAGCATATGGGAGGGAAAAAGGTTCCCCCACGTCGTGGTCGTCTCCGTCTGTGTCATCCGTTGGGTGTTGTCATTGTCGTCGCCGTCGGGGAGGTAGTCAAAGGGAAGGGGGAAAGTTCACTGACGACGACCCAGAGCTCGCACATTAGTTTCAGGGAGATAAACCCCCCTGATCAGGGCAAACCACGAGAAGGTTGCGACAACGTGTTTGAAAACTACCTCAAACGTAGAATACTGAAGTTTGCCAACTCGAACAACACTCGCCCTATGCTAGTATACAAACGTTTTGTATCCATAGCAGCCACACTAGCCGTGGATAAAGTTGATTGATTGAATATTGCTTAACGCAATATCTGTTCTCTACACTGTCCATGTTGACATTGCTCATTGCGATTGCCCACATGGCAGATCCGGGGCGTTCTGTAAGCATCTGTGTGCCGTTGAATTAAAACATCCAGAAGCAAAAATGAAAACTGTACCGTAGCTGGACCGCGATTACCAGGTCGCATCAGCCAAATTAGCTCTTGGTGACAACATCGAGTCAGCATTTTTCACTGCCATGGATGAATCTACTATAATACTGGAAGACAACGCTGAAACAATTCCTGAGGCTGTGACTGGCCTATCTGCGTCTGTGCCCGAGTCTATCGATGATGCCGAACACTCGCACTCCTCGGAAGATTCTACCGACAGTGACTTCGAATCGTGTGAAGTAGGTTATGCTACACAAATGAGAAGGCTATGTTCCTAAAGTGGATTAGTAGTTGCCAAGGGCTTGTTACAATTAGGGGTTAGGTAGGGCCTGGGCATTTGCATATGTTTGGTAATTGTAAGTCAATTGTGGGATTGTAATATAACTGATAAGATGGACGCAGATGGTTATGCAACTGTCTTCAATGCCGCCTACTATAGGCATATACGGACGGCTACATAGGCCTAAATTGAGAAGAGCTTGGCGTTGGAGCGTTCGGCCCAGAAACCAAAAACGTGGCAGCCTTGGGAAATATTAAAATTAAGTTCAAGAAATGAAAAATGGGGACCCAGAAATGTTTTTTAAATACATAAGAATGACGTCCGCTACATACGAAGAGTTGCTGAATCTAGTAAAACATAAACTAAAGAAGAAATGTAATACTTCAAGAGTAATCTCTCCTGGACAGAGACTGCCTTTGACTCTAAGGTAAGCTAGGCTAGGCCTTTGTGTACCGGTATTTAATATCTTTTAGCTAAGCCTAGGCCTAAAATTAAGGAGGATGCATTTCTGCTATCACCAAGTCGGTGGAGGTCAAGTTGCAACAGCATCCTGAACAACACACATACGCTATGTCAAAGCTTCTGGAAGAGGTGAGAAAGAAGGACGAGGAGATCTCCCAACTGAAAGCAGAAGCAGCTAAACTCAGGGAGGAGCATGAGCGAGCTCGAGTATAAAACTGACGACATGATCTGTACATTTTTTTTTTTTTTTGATTGGATATTGCTTAACGTCTCATATTTATGCAACTTGGCTAATCGAGACGAAGGGAGGGACGTAAGGGATGACGCGGGGGGACCAGGGGTGGACAGGCCTGTGCTGGTCAGAACCAGCCACAAGCATATGGGGAGGGCAGGGGTTCCCCACTCGTAGTGCTCCGTCTGTGTTTACAACACACGAAAGTGAGATGTAAGGAGGCATAATATGCAAAAATAATTGGTCGAATACCCAATATGGGATTTAAATTCACCAAAAGACCGTTTAGCTCTGTGCAATGAGTATCAAATAGCAGTGTAAAAAGTGCAGCAGGACAGGCAGAAAGTAGGATTTTTGGCTTACAAGTGCTATTGTTTCGACATGGAAAACCATTACCCTGTCACAAACCCGAGGGAGTAGTTTTTTATCGTACAAGCTTAACGTGTATAATATGTCAGGTTGGTTAACGTTAATATAGCCAAACGGTTATTGTTGGCCGATTCAAAAAAACGATAATGCTGCACAGACGAAAAGTTCGAGAAGAAGTTCTTACAGATCATCCCGAAATTAATGAACTCATCTTTCCTCTAGTCCCAGAACTGGAATTTATTACTATCAAAAAGTGGGCACCGCAATAAAATTCGCTAAAGCGAGTCATTTTTCCATACGGCCAAAGAATAAAATCAATGAACACAGATTGCCCGGTTCATTCTTTACAAAGTTGATAGGGCTATGAAAAAGAAAAAAACTTAGGCATAAGTAACACTGTATTTAAATATTACAAAGGTGTAAAATCCGTTTGAAAACCAATCTCTTCACAACCTTGCATACTGGTTTTTCGATGCACATCGACGTGGATTCTCAAGTGACGATTTTTTAGAGTTTTGTCAAACAACACATGACAAACCACACAGCACTCGATATGTTTTGGGGCGTTTTTTACAAGATACTTTTCTTATATTTAAAACATGGTCAAAATATCCCATTACTTTTATAACATATTTCAGATTAAAGATTAAACGTCCGTGGTCTGAACATCAATACAACCGTTCAGGTTCAACCTCATGGAAGAGTTGGCTGCATATTTAATGTTAGGCCCACAAGGTCCATTTGGTGGGAGCCCAAATTTGGGAAGAATAGCAGGATGAGATTAATAATACGATTGTAAAAAAACAAAAAGGGATTTTTAAACACAGGAAAAAGAAAGTCAATATACAAAACAGTAGGAAAGGAAGTATGGGGCAGATCGTGGGAAAGGTAAGACATTTGAGAACCTAGGCCTAGCTAGTTCAATACCCAGCCTAGACCTAGGCGTTCAAAAACCCTAACAATTTTTGTTATTATTATTAGATTCAGGGCGCTTTTAAAAGCAAAGATTATTCGCGCCTCCAAAATATTGGCTTATGAGGTTAAGAGTTAACAACCATATGCTCTTCTTTTCAAGTGGGAAAACGTAAGGGGAGAGGCAGGAGGTCGCGGGGTGGCAGGGCCCGAGCTGGTTAGAACCAGCACAAGCATATGGGGAGGGCAGGGGTTCCCCCACGTCGTGCTCGTCTTCGTCTGTGTCATCGTCCGTCCCAGCTTGTCATTGTCGTCGCCGTTTGGGGGGGTAGTCAAAGGTATGTGAAATTAAAAAGGAAAATTTGGCAGTAATATTAATAAATTTTTATAATTTTCTCAAGGTATGGATTAAAAATTAAAATTATCGTTTTTTGTTGTTTGTTTTTGGTAGGATTGATAGTTTATGGCGGCGGCTTTACAGATCGTGATTGGAGGGCTAGATTGCGGGCGCTTCAAAATTCCAATATAACAGAAAAATAACGGGCGTAGGGCTTCACCTCAAGAGGGACTTTTTAAATTTGCTCACAGGCATAGACAATCACTAGGTCCGGGGGTAGGAGATCCTAACGCGGGGGAAGAACAGGTTTTTACTCCCGAAGTAGAAAGTGAAGTAGAAGTCATGTCGGTGGTTGTAGTACCGAGGGTTTTGATATTTGGGTGAAGTCATACAAACAAGCTGCGTTATCCAAGGTTGGGGAAAGATGCCCAAAAAATTTGCTATGTTCAATAATTATATGAAGGGTATGGCTCTAAATTCGTTGATGCTCTCAAGAATAGGAGAAAATATAGAAGTTGGGTAGTTGTTACCTGGACGGTTTAGAGGGAGTACTTTCTAAAGCGTTTTTTCAAAAAATCGGGGGATGATGTGAACTATTGGATTTTAAAAGATGAGTAAGAGTGTGCAGCGGAAAAGGGGAGTCTGTTATGGAATATGTTTACGACAAGATTAAAATTGTGTGATAAAATTGATATTCGGATGGCTAATGAAGTGAGGGCTCAATTTTTTGTTCAGGGTGTAAAACTAAAAAAATATAATTCATTCAGGCTAATAGTTTTGAATTTAGCAAAAACAGAAAAATTATCGGGCCCCCATGACCCCCAAAAAAATTGTTGAAAATGACATGTTTCGAGCTAGGTCCCATCGGCAAAAAATCTCCCATAAGAAATAACAGGGGACGATCTTATGCCCGTGACCTTGGAGGATTTGATCCAAAAAAAAATTGGTCATTTTTGACGTACTCTACAGCCTTTTCTATGATTTGTTTTTGATTTGGACTAGTAGTTCGGTCAAAATAAGCTGATTAGAAAAAAGGGGGTGATTTGGAATGCATATTTTGCCCTGAGGGTATATTTGGGCACAGTTTCAAGACACGATGTTATAAAGGGCATTTTTGATTGGTAACTATTGGACCAAAAAAGAAGCAGGTTAAAGCAGATTTAAGTAATTCCCCAAAATACCAATTTTCCCAAATTCTGGATCAAAAAAATTTAAAAATTCGTGTTAAATCACAGTTACAAGATATAATTTATTAATTAATCATTTTTTTTTAGAAGTGATAACTCAGCGGTAAAAAAATAATTTTTAGAGTTTAATAGCCATTTGCTCAAAACAAAAGCATTCCAGAAACCCATTTACTACAGAGAGTCAGCGCTCTGGAATTCACTACCTTTGAAGTAAAAAAGGATTTTCCTCTCAGAAGGTTTTAAGAGAGCAGGCAAGATAATGCTTTTTTTGAGAATTTGATAAGTATGTCTGTTTTCCTGTTTGTTAGTATTTTATTATTTTTGTATATCAATCTTAGGATGGGTGTATCTTAAAAGGGATCTCAGGTCCGCTATTTGCATCCATCCGTTATTATATAATAATATGTAATGAATGTACGGAATAAACACATAATAATAATAATAATAATAATAATAATAATAATAATAATAATAATAATAATAATAAATTTGAAAGATTCAAGGTTCACGCAAAGCAGGGAAACACTTAACGAATTCATTCACGAAATATTTGGATACACTTAAACAAAAGTAAGTGCTCTAGCTAAGAGTTTAAAAAGATATAAAAAATGTAGCATTAGAAAAGAACAAAACCGAATGTTTAAAGAAAAGGAAAAAACAGTTTACCAAAAACTATCTAGTACCGAAAAAAATAAAAGGAAATGGAACACCCAACAAAGGGACAGAGATAGAAGAGTTTTGGACAGGAATATGGGGAAACCCGGTAGCACACAACCAGGATGCACAATGGATTAAAGATGAAATAGCTAGGATGAGCGATATTAATGAGATGAGATTCGAAGGTTAAAAACTATTGATGAATTAAAGCGACAATCAGTGCTACACATAGCTGGAAAGCACCGGGTAATGATAATATTAAAAATTTTGGTTAAGAAATTCAATACTACTCACAATAAAATTTTAGAAAATGTCTCAACGCGTTTTTTAATGGTGTTACAGAAATACCCGAATTCTTTACGGAAGGAGTAGCCTTTCTCAAACCAAAGGACAATGACACGAAAAAACCCAAGGTAAATATCGGCCAATTACATGTCTACCAACTATATATAAAATATTGACTTCATGCATAACAAATAAAGTATATAATCTTTGCGAAGAACCCCAATATCATGGCCGAGGAAAAAAAAAGGATGCTGTAAGAACTCACAGGGATGTAAAGAACAACTTATTATGACTCTACTGAATGAATCAGGCACACAATAAAAAAAGGGGAATATTCACGTAAACTACATTGACTACAAGAAAGCCTTTGACTCAACACCCCACACACATGGCTTTTTCAGATTTTACAAATATATAAAATAAAACCAGTAATTGTAAACTTTTGAAGACAGTAATGGAGACATGGAGAACAACACTAAAACTAAATATGAAAAACCAGCAGATAACTACAGATCCAATACAAATTAACGTGGCATTTTCCAAGGTGACTCATTAAGTGCATTATGGTTTTGTCTGTCATTAAACCCACTGTCACATATGCTTAACGAATCGACATACGGATTTAAAATTAAGGACAATAATGTGGTATGTCACACAATTCCCACCTATTCTACATGGATGACCTAAAGTTGTATGCATCAAATTTTTGCTCAAACTAAACAGTCTAGTAAATACAACATTAGAATTTAGTCAAGATATCTGCATGGAGTTTGGAGTAGACAAATGTAAGACGCTACATATCGAAAAGGGTAAGGTTACACAAGCAGAAGAGTTCCGCTAGATGATGGAAATAGGATTGGAATAATGGACGATAACGAGTATACAAAATATTTAGGATTCTCACAAGCTGCCAGAATTAAAACATAAAGATTGAAAGCAAAATTGATAGATACATACAAAAAAACGGACTAAAGTCTATCCATAAGACGCAACTAAACGGTAAAAGCAAGATCACAGCAATAAATACATATGCTATACCAGTACTGGCATTTTCATTCGGAATCATTAAATGGACGCAGACAGAAATTAACGCGTTGGAAATATTAACTCGCACAACACTTACCAAACACAGAATACATACATCCTAAATCAGCAATAGAGAGATTGACACTTCCAAGAGAAAAAGGAGGACGGGGCCAATTGATTGAACAACTTATATTATAAACAACTAGACATTTAAGAAAATACTTTTACAAAGAGCAACCCAAACCACACTGCATAGGGTGTGGGTGCTAGCTGACAAATCATTTAAATCCACTCAATCTAGCAAACGAAAATGTCAATCTACCCAAAGGGGAAATCATAAACTGCGCTTCAAAAGAGTTACGTCTCTCAGAAAAGACCCTACACAAGAGGGCATTATGATTTAACTACACAAAGGTCACGTAGATATTAAAGCATCAAATAGGTGGTTAAACAACGGGGAACTATTTGGAGAAACAGAAGGTTTATGATGGCTATTCAAGACAGAGGATTGCGACGAACAAATTATAAATAATACATAATACAAGATGCGACAGTAAACGATCAATGTAGAAAATGTAGTGCAAAGGGTGAAACAATCGAACACATCATATCCGGGTGCAAGTCACTATGTCAAACAGATTTCCTCTACAGACATAACCAAGTAGATAACATTATTTATCAAAAACTAGCAATCAAGTACAACCTCATTGACACACACACACCTTACTACAAATACAAACCAGAGAAAGTACTAGATAGTAAAGATTTCAAATTATATTACGACCGCACAGTTATAACAGACCAAACGATACATCACAACAGACCGGATTTAATAATAATTGACAAGAAGAAACAAGAAACTACCCTTATCGACGTTGCTATCCCAATGTGCCATAACGTCGAGACACGTGGAAGAAAAAAATTGACAAGTATAGTGAACTTGCAATTGAGATCAAGAAGATGTGGAAACAGAAAAAGGTAAATACAATCCCATTCATTATATCAGCCAACGGCATCATACCGAAGAAGCTACATGAAAGCATTAAACAACTAGATCTTCAACCCCAAAGTATACATCGAGACCAAAAGGCAGTAATACTCAACACGTGTAGAATAGTTCGTAAATTTCTAAACTAAGAATGATACTTCGAGATTCCGAGGGCAGCTTCCATCCTGACATGGTTTTTGGGTTTCCCCTAGTCGAAGAGCAAATGCTAGGATGGCGACGAGAAATCGGCCACGACCGTACAAAAGCAGAAAGAAAACATCATCTACAAACAATATTACAATTTATAAAGACTATTTTAGTTTGAGTTAAGACAAAAGTAATAATGTATGTAATAGGTACACATGGAAGTACTTGAGTAAGTCCGTACAACATGTTAGCTCCGGTTTTAACCCAGTTTTTATGAAATACATCCAATAAAATAATAATAATAATAATAATTAATAATAATTAATAATAATAATAGTAATAATAATAATAATAATAATAATAATAATAATAAAGGCAGTAATTGCTACTCGGGACATTTGGATGTATGCCAATTACGGCAAATCAATGACGATATACCATATGGCCCCCCCGTAAATGATGATCTGCGAGATGCTCTACAAATCAGGAAATATTGTATATGGTTTTTGAGTTGCTGGCATTTATCCTTTAAATGAAAGGCATGAATGAACCAAGGTTATAAGTGCCTTTTACTTATTTTGTATATGTAGTAGTAGCAGGGCTATTTTCTGGGGGAAAACGTGCGGGAACTGCGTTCCGGCACCTTTTTTCAGTAGCATTTAAAAAATAAAATTTTCTATCGCACATTTGGAACTGCCGTGCCCGTGCGGCACCCCATGGAAAAGAGAATGACATGTTTTTCCCGCCCTCGGTCCGAACAATATGAAGACATTCTCGGGGGGTTTTTTCTTCTTTCGCCGCTCCTTTCAACAAGTGCATGACCGGTTCTTACTCTTGTCTTGATCGCGGTCTGAGTGGCAGTGGCAGTGTCACCGTCAATGAATTGGTTGACCATTCTTTTCCGCATTTTTCGCCTTAAATGTGTGTGCAGGTGTGTTAAATGTGAATTCGGTTTTGTACTTCGTGGTGTTACAGTTTTAGCGTGGTGTGGAGTGTACACTGTAAATTTTGCGTTTAACTGTATTTTCTTATTTGTTTTTTTCTCCGAGTGTCGTAAAGTGCAGTATTTACTTCTGTATGGTTTTGGTATAGATAATAAAAATGAAAAAAATAACTAGTTATTTTTCTTCCCGATTCCTAAAAGATCGAAAACGGATGGCGAACTGGAAGGTAAGACTGAATTAATTGTTCCTTTTGCTACTCCTTCCGCATTTGTCCCTTCTAGTAGTCCAAAAGAAAATACGCTTTTGGAACATTCACATTCAAGACTTGTACAAACACTTTCAGCAGCATCAGAAGCTATAGCTACTTGTACTGTGGGGCCTAACAAGAACAGAGCGAAGACAAAACACATCTGCCTGCGACAAGAACATCAGACCTAATCCTACTGCAAGGCGAGGCGGAGGACTGCCGTTCCCCCCCCGCTTGTGTTTTACCGAACTAGTAGCCCCAAAGGTGCGGGGCGGCGAGGTCATATCGATGTTGCATGACAAGTGCATTGAAATTATTCAAAATCGTCATTCTTTGTCATACTCCCCATTTTTCAGACTCATCCTCCAATAAATGCAGGAGTAGTTGTACTTTCCCCTAGGCCGTGACTAGACTTTAAGACAGATTTTCCCTTTGAATATTTTATTATTATACTACTCCAAGTAACTTTATGGCGTAAAACGTAAAAACCAGAAATATGTAATAAGTCTCCCTCATGATGATGATACAAACTCAAACCCCAACAGTACCACTGAAACCAACAGTAAAAACAGAAGCTAACAGTACCACTGAAACCAAGACCTACTGTGTGTGATACTCAAGAACAAATCAAGGGAAAAGACATTGCACAAGTTCTCAACATGTTATACCCTCTTAAAAAACCCAGCAGAGAGCAAGAAATGTCAAATCAAAATTCACAAAAAAAACGCCTTTTACAGTCCTATTTCTCCTATTTGGGGACAGCCATGTGAAAGGTCGTCGAGAAGCTTTGCAAAAATATTTGGGAACATCGATCAATGTAGGCATACATACTTTATTAAGCCCCAAAGTTGTTTATCTAGTGTCCCAGATTCGATAGGGATGTGCAGCAAAAATGAGAAAGTAATTAAAATGGGTGGCATAGTAATATTCCAAGTCTCATGAAAATTATAAGCGAACATTCGGAGATGAACCTACCATCATTAAAAAAAAATTGATAATAATATTATAAAACCACTGTCAGCAATAGTTTGGAAAACAGGACCATATTTAAAGATTATTTTTTGTATCCTTCCCAGGAGGCACGATAAGACTAACCTAACTAACTTAAAAAAAAAAAGAAACAAGTACCGATGGCGGGTGACAAAACCAGTCGACCACCAACGGCAATAGGCCCTTTGCAAAGGGTTGAGATGATACAATCCTACCCTCTTATGATTAATGGTATTTTTCAGTGCCCTACGGACACAGGACTATTTATAGGTTACTTTTTTTGGGGGGGGGTATTGTTTAACGTCTTATATTGTGCAACTTGGCTAATCGAGAAAAAGGGGGGGACGTAATGGGTGATGCGGGGGGACAAGGGGTGGACAGGCCTGTGTGGTCAGAACCAGCCAAAGGGATATGGGGAGGGCAGGGGTTCCCCCACGTCGTGGTCGTCTCCGTCTGTGTCATCATCCGTCCGTGTAGTCATTGTCGTCGCCGTCGGGGAGGAAGTCAAAGGGAATGGGAAAGTTCCCCGACGACAACCCAGAGCTCGCCCTTAGTTTCAGGGTGAAGAAAATCCTCTAATCACGGGCCAAACCACGTGAAGGTTGCGAGTTGGAATTGACAATTGAATTGAATTGGAGTTGACATTCCAACCATATTTTTAATAATTTAACTTGTTTAACGAAGTGTCTCAATCAGTATTGTCAAAAAAGACACCAAATCACTTGGCTTAAGAAACAGTCCATGCAATACCCGTAAAAAGGGTAGAAACTACCCAAACATGACAGTATATCAACACAAAATTTATTTGGGGAGAAAGTTTACTCCGGCTGGGGATCGAATCCAGAACCTCTGGCTGAACAAACCGATGCCCTCCCAAGTGAGCCATCAAAAATCTTTACAAAAATTGCTAAATAATATTGTGATTGTTGAGGGTTATGATAGGTCAGGCTGCATCTGGATTCGATCCCCAGGGCCCGATTCATGTAAATTTAAACCCCGGGAGTTGGGGCGAGTAGGAAGGAATAGGAGGGGGTTTAGGTCAAAACCAATGAACAAGCTCTAGTCACTGTATGAAGACGATTAACTTATCACGCAACTTAGATGATTTTTTCAGGGTTTTCCACCGCCATCTAACTTAGTAAGTTTGACGACGAACTTTGCAAAAAGGTCGCCGTGTTTTTTTTAAATTTTTTGATGTGTTAATGAGAATTTTGATGCGAGGTGTTGTACATCACCCGAATAAAAAAAAAATACGTATACTCTTGCCGTAAGTTATGGCATAGCCTAGGACTATCGTTTTATTTTGATTCAAAATAAAGTTGCAATTAGCCGTCGAAACTTTTTACTTTTTAGGGAAGTGGGTCGAAACATGGCCATGCAGGCTAGGTAAGGCCTAGGGCTTGTCAAACGTGTTTTGGTACAGCATATTTCCAGGCCTAGAGCCTCCAGAACAATAGACTAAGTCTATTAAATTATAAATAATTTTCTAAAAACTAAGCCTAGGTCGATGCCTGTTCTGTTATTTTTTTGAGCGCAATAACAATATTTTTCTAGTTTAACGTCTGGGCTCAAAAATAAAAATGTCCCCCTATCTGTTACAAATTTTGGCTACCTCCGAGGCAGCATAAATCGGTATTATGAAGCATTGACTTGCCCTAACTCGCTAACTTTCACACCACCGCTAATCCTGGCTAGCTCGGGGATTAGGTCGAGGAAAGGGCCCGAGTGGCAATGATTTAATTTTTAGGTAAACACATTGTTTTTACAAAATACAAAACAAGAATATCGAAAATGCGTCTTTGTGAGTCGATTCTTTTTTAATCTGAAATTAATAGACATTAACTTTTGAATTGTGTCTTGGCATTAATTTGATGGGCCCAAATTTTTGTGTGGGAGTGAAAATCCATTTTTCTCACCATTTTAGGTGTAGTCATTAGTGGCCAAAAAGGGCTTTAGTAGGGCGATATGAACAGTAATACATTTTGCCCAAAAAAGGGGGCCTAACTAGTACGTGTCACAAGTTAAAGCTCTTATAAACAAAAACAACATATAGACTCAAACCCCAAAAAATTGCATATTTTTTACAACGATTTGGTGCAAAGAAATTATTTTGTCGTTGTGCCGTTTTTTTTTTTACCATATCTCAGCCGGTTGTAGGGTAGGCCTACTGGTAGTCGACACTTGTGTAAAATATTTTTTTACCAGACCAAACAACGAAAGTCTGCACGGGGATATAACGGGACAATAATTTTAAAAATGCCAATTACTGAGTGTAGCATAACAAAAAATGAACAATTATTGGGGCAATTTTAAAAGGTAAAGAATTTGGATCAAGCAGGTTCCGAATGGCGACCCTTTACGTGGTAGTTGACCATGCTACGCACTACTACGCCACGACGCGGCCGTCCTTCGCGTTGCTTTGAGTGGTACATCGTTGGTCGTGGTAGGCGTACCTGCTTCCAATGCAGAAAGTACAGGGTTCGATTCCCGTCAAAGTCAGAAGATTTTAACTTCTTTTTTGGATTAAAGGGTCCATCAGTTCTGTCTTAGGAGTTTGTAAACGGTGCGGTGACTTTAGAGCCGTCCTAGCAATTCAAGTACATAATAAATTCAGAGTTTTTCTGAATCGGCCTTTTTGATTCTGGCGTGGATCCGCGGGTGTTCGCACTGTCCATACCACAGATTGCTATATTTCCTATTAAAAATATCATTTTTGGTTGGTTATCGCCTCACTCGTCGATTTCGTCGGCGCCTACAGGGTTGGCTTGGTCGCTTTGATTTACTGTCCCCACTGAAAATCAGTTATATAACTGAGGGGTAGACTCTAAATACAATTTATTTTATTTATTTATTTATAACACGAGGCTCAGGGCGCATTCAGATAACTCTTTATTAATGGTTTTTATTAAGGGCACTTTTACACTTCAAAGCCTTCTGCCACATTTAATTACTGTTATAATCGACTATTTATAAAGCATGCACGTTATAAACTCATTTATTCTGGCGTAATAACATTTTAGGTGAGGTTTCTGCCGTCGCGGTGCAAATAGCACTACCTCCGCCTAACTCTTGGGGTTTGGGAGTATAAGGCTGAGGTAGGGGTAGGGCGAGGTAGCGAGTGTTAGCTCAACGTACATGAATCGGATTTGACGTTGCCCCTCGCTAACTCTTCTTAACCCTGCCTAACCCTGGGATAAAAATGTACATGAATCGGGGCCCAGTCGGGGAGGTGATTGGCTCAGAACTATGTTATCTTTCAGTAATGTCAACAACATGGCAATCTTCTGTTTGATCTATAACATAGCTCTCAACAATCACAATATACAGCAATGTAGTAAAAGACAGATAGCTCAGTTGGTAGAGCATGGGTACGTTATAAAGCCAGAGGTTATGGGAAAGGGGCAAACTTTTACGACAATTGCTATTTATCAACTAGGAAGCTTTGCAAACGCTTTTTTAGTCGCGTTGATGGATGAGCTTTTTGTAAGTTTTTAAATTGCGAGGGATCTCTTACTTATCAAGTGCTTTTTGAAAAGCAATGTAGGTGATTGTTTTCAAGTTTCTATTGTTACTTGTTAGTTGTTATTATAAAAACCCAAAAAAAACTTAAATTTAAACCTTTTAAATTTTATGGATTCTGGCATTTTTTTTAACTTTTTCTTTCATAAATCAATACATCACTATTACCTTAATGGACCATGTGAAATATGAACGTTCTAGCCCCCCCCGTTTGGTCAGAATCGGCCCAAATGTCACGAAAATATCGCACAAAAAAATCTTAAAAGTACAATATTCATGAGAAATATTTCTTCGATTGTACCCCCAAAAACGGGCCAAGTCTAAGTTCAGAGATTTTGAAGGTCCCCTCCAATTTCATCAAAATCGCATATGCCGTTTGCCCGGTAGAGAGCGAACAAACAGACAGAAAACCCAAAAAAAAAAGAAAAAAAAAGAACATTGGAGCTAAATTTTTTGAGGGGGCAGTGAAAATTTAAGTCTTTGCTTCGGTCATCCAATAATTGTTATTTTATTATTATTTTTTATAATGTTTATTATATATATTTTTTTTTTGAGGGGTCAGTGAAATTGAAGTCTTTGCTTTTCTCATCCAAAAATTATAATTTTATAATTATTTTTTATAATGTTTATTTATAATTATTTTTATAATTCACTAACCCCTCAAAAATTTAGCTCCAATGTTGTTTGTTGTTTTTTTTTTTGTTTTTCTGTCTGTTGTGTACATTTATGTATGTCGCCATGACGCCATAGTACATCATTGCAGGTAGGGCTTACCCAAAAACATATGTTAGGGCATAAACACTTAAGAAATATTTGTTTCTGCTTACAGCACATGGAAGCTTTATGTGTGGTTTACAAAGAAACATTATTCAAAGCGTCTGCCGATAAGTTCGGTGCTTAGAAGAAAGTGATCTGTGAAAGCTTCCGAACAAACATTAATTTTTGAAAAGGATCAAATAACTGCAGAAAAGAATGGAGTATAGCAATGAAAGACCAAGAAAAAACTGGTACTTAAAAATGCAATTGCAACGAAAGATAAAGAAATACTGGAACTTAAAAATGCAACTGCAACGAAAGATAAAAGAATCCGGGACTTAAAAATGTAATTGCAAAAAGATAAAGCAATATGGTAAGTGCAATATATACAGTAGTGTGTGCTTTCCGGGGGCCAGTTCTTGAACAAATTTAAATCCAATCATTTTAACTAAGTATTATTATTTGTTATATTTTTTATTTATCAATTAAAGCGTATTAAAACATCAGATTAATTTACATCAGTAGTTAACATTAAAAATATTTTAAGTTTAAAGTCTGCTTGATACACTGACAGATGTAGGTCAAGCGTGACGCACGAGATCCCCCATCGACAGCTGACATCGGCAATCCCGACCGAATTTTCAAAGGTTTTATTTTCGTGGGTGAAGACGATACATAAGGTCTCACGTTGAAAGTTTGTTTTCAAGGGGGTTTAATTGGTCGTTGT
>JAMZAV010006130.1:0-39118 GCA_024449915.1 Sweltsa coloradensis | reverse complement strand
CACTAACACTCACACTCACACTCACACTCACACTCACACCCCACACTCCCCTCACACCCCACCTCACACTAACACTCACACTTCACACTACACCCACACCCCACCCCCACACCCACACTCAAAACCCACACTCACACTCACACTCACATCACATAAACACTCACACTCACCCCGTCACGCTTCCATAAATTTAAAACAAAACAAAGGGTTTTATTAATATTTTTTAAAAAAATTTGAAAAATCTCATCAATCACCCATAAAACTTTCTTTTGGACTGAAATCAATCTTTAAATTCATGATAGCATAATATTAAATGTAGAGTTGTTTTATTTTATTTGAAACCCAAAGGGATTTTTAGACCATTCATGTGGTAGGGGGGCTTGCCCAAATTTTCTAGCCCCGGGCTTTTATTATTGACTTGTATTTGTATTTTTTATTTTTAATGTATCGGGGTCACTACTTTTTTAAAATAAATAATAAAAATAAAATACTCTATATTTTTTCCAACATCTTTGCTTTTTAAACAAATTCTCGCCCTTCCCTTCAAAATGTACCCTTTAATTTCACTGCCTCCTTAAATATTTTAAAAATCTTTTTTCAAAAAAAAATTTATGTTTACCAAAAAGTTTTTAAAGGTCTTAAACCGTTTTTAGCTAAAAATTTGGGAAAATAGGGAGAATTTTTGTATCATTGACCCTGCAAAATTTCATAACGATCGGTAAAATTTTTTTTTTTTTTTTATTTTTTTATTTTTTTTATTCTTTATAACCAACGATCGGTTTTTGTTCAAAAAATATACAGAAAACCCCGCCTAGGGGGGTATGTACATTTTGGGGGAAAAATTTTTCAGGTCAAACAGAAAAAAAACGGTGCGACCTGTCCCGAAGCATTTAACAGAAAAAAAAAACAGACATTCGAGCCATAAACCCAAGGGGGAACGTCGCTACCCCCCTAAAACTAGGAAACGCCCCATTTGGGAAACCCCCTTTGGGTTTGGGGCGAGCACCGGGACGTGCAACACGACCCGGAGAAAGACTTTCCCAAATTTTTACATCCCAAATAAGTTTTTTAGGTTTTTGCCCGGGTTTAAAGCAAAAAATTTGTAAAATAGGAGAGAATGGATAAAACCCAAACCGCCTTTCTAGAGGCCCCTTGACATAAATTTTTGGGAAAAACTATTTTACCTTCTTGATTTTCTTTCTTTAGGGGCCCCATTTCCCAAAAAGGTTGAAAAAGAATTTTTTGTGGGGAACTTTTCGTTCCCAATGGTTAACGTTACTTTTTTTAAAAAAGTAATTGCATCTCACTACTTACCCCGGATCAAAAATAAAATTAACATTTTCCCGTCCCGGGGAGGGGAATTCTAAATGTTTTGGTTTCCCCTAGATTTTTGGGTTCCCCGTTTATTTTTTAAAAAAAAAACTTTTAATAATTTTAAAGGGTAACTTTATAATTTTTTAAAGTTTTGCCACAAAACTAATGGCTTTTCAATCGGGAACAAAAATTTTTGGGGAGGGTCAAAATTTCAACCCCGACCCGACCCTCGTTTGACCGCTATCATGACCCCAAAAAAGCTGTGCGACTTTTTTTTGCCATGGTAACGGGATTTTTGTTATAATGAAAATTTCCATCTACACTATTTAAAATGGATCTTTGGTGTAGTCTCTGATCAAGGGGGGGTTTTGGTTTTTTTTATGAAACCTTTTTTTTTTACTTCCTTTTCACCCCTTTTTTTTTAAAAAAGGGATAAACCCTTTAAATTAAGTAAAACGCAGTGTTTTTCATTTGTATATTTACACCCAATTTTTCCCTCCCCCCACATTAAATTACTAACGGGGTTTTATCGGCCCAGACTTTTGGGATAGGTTTGGGTTTTATATTATTTCTTTGAATAAGTGATTTATAAGTGAGTTTTTTTGGCAAGTTGGGCTCGGAGGGAAACCAACCCCAAAACACAAGCTGTGCACGTGTAGAAGCCAAGGGCTTAGGGATAATTTTGGACTGTAAAACTGTCTTTAAAAAGACCACATAACACGGAGGGCCCAAATTTACGTTTTAAAACAAAAACGACTCAAGGGGGAGGGGGGGAAGTTCTAATATTTTCTGTAGACCCAAGCTAGAAGGACAAAAATAACTATATTGCCGGAAAAAACTAGTGATGAAAATGACATTTGATGGTTTTAGACTTTTTGGGCTGTTTTTGAACCGATTAAAAATGAAAAGGGGTGAGTTTTTTCCTATTGATAAGAAGAGGGACCCAGGGGGGCTCGGGGCCAAAGTTTTGTACTAAACGTAAAGCCACTTTGTCACCGTTTTGTAATGAAGGCCAAAATTTGCACTTGGGGCGGGGAAAGGCCTCTTAAAAAGAATTTTTGAAGATGTCGGTCCCAGAGGACCCTTGCCGGGTACGACCCCCTAAGAATGGGAGGTAAACCAAAACTATCCGGGTAGAGGAGTATGTTGCTGATGTAATGGATATAAACCAGAAGCTAAAAGGGACATGGGGCCACCCATCTAGACGTTAAAATGGATTGCAAAAATTATTTTTAGAAAGGTTTGCCATCAATAAAAACCCTTTTGAAATGGGATCAAAGGTAGTGATGTAAAATTTTAGCCACAGATGGTTTAAAGTTTAAAAAACTTTGAGTGGTGCGGGTTCTCTTTTTTAAAAAAGAATGTAGCCCTTGAAAAACCTGTCCAAGTGAAGAGGAAGCAACCGAGGATACAAAGGTTCCCCGAGGAGGGTTTTTGAGGAAAACCAACGCGGTCCCAAGGGGGGCCAAAGGGAAGCTTTCAGAGGAAATGCACAGGTGCCCCCCCTGTTTGGGAATGATTCGAGATTTTCCCACCCCCCCGCCAAAGGGGGTGGGATGACGGCCCCGGGAAAATTCCAAAATCTTAAGACCCCAAGGGGAAACAAGGTGGCCCCGTGGTAGAGGCAGTCACCCAAAGGCCCCGCTGTTCCAGCCAAGGCCAAAGGGCGAAACAAATACAATCAACAGGTAAATCACACAGAAGCAGCAGCAACAGGGCGGGAATAAGGGAGGGCCAAATGGGGCCCTTTTCCTTTAAATGCGCTTCGTGCTGCGGATCTAAATGATAATAGTGAAAAATGATTTTTTAAACCTTTAAAAAAATGTTATTTTTTTAGTGATTTGGGGCACCCCCCACATTTGGGATTTAAAAGTGAAAATAATGGAAAACATAAAGGGTCTCAGGTCAGGGGAAAGTGCCAACAAAAAAACCCTTACAAAAAGCAAAAGGGGCGGGGTGTGAGGGTTTGAATTATCTGGCATTTACAGGAAAAAGACTTAGGGTAAACAAGGATTAAAATTTCGTTCCTGAAAATTGGGGGAAAACTCCTATCAGTTGGAGCAACCCGTGAAAAAAACAAGGTTTTGTTTTTTCACAGCGGGGGGCCCGTGAGGTAATCAAAAGTGAAAGTTTTTCAAAAATTTAGGGTGAAGTAAAAATAGGCTACAGGGTTTAAGGAAAGGTGGGGTTTTATAAGCTAGATTTTTAATTTAAAAGGCCAAGTCCCCGGGGCCAAAAAATGTAGATTTAGTGAATTCCCCCTAAATGGTTTTGAAAAGGGGATTTAAATTTTAAGGGGTTTTTGGCCCCAAAAAAAATTGGGTCCCCCTTAACCACAGAAACATAACCTAAACCCCCCGGAAAAGGGTTTTGGCTGAGGTTTTAGAATTTGAGAAAAAGGGGATGAAACCGTGCGTAGGGTGTTTAAAAAGGGAAACTGTCAAATTTCCCTTTGTAAAAAACCGGGGGGAAAACGCGCCCCGAGGTATTAGGACTGGGACGCTGACCTGTGTGGCCCTATGAAGGGGCCTGCCCCGGATGGGTTTCCCCTATTTTTTAATTTTTGTTGATGATTTCCAGGAAAAAATTTTTTTTATTTTTTGAAAGTAAAGATGAGACAAAAAAAAAGTTAATGGAATTTAAGGCCATGGTCGAGAAAACAAACGGGGAAAAGAAATTTAAAAGGGTTTTGAATGATAAAGGGGAAAAAATTCTTTAAAAAATTGCGGTGAACCAGGCTTTTTGGCCCCGAGTGGAAAGGGCATGGAAAACGTCTAAACCCTAGAACCCCTGAACCCGAAGGGGCAGCTGAAAGAGCTAAACCGTACCATAGTAGAAATTTTGGGGAAAAAGTAAAGCTACAAAGATGCTGGGGTTTAAAAAAAGTTACTTTGGGGTTTTTGCAGCTCAAACCCGGGAGTTTTTTTGGGAAATAGGGCACCCACTAAGGGAGTAAAAGGGGGAAAACACCAGAGGGAACGGTCAGGATAAAATAAGGTTTAAAAAATCTCAATTTAAAAAGGGGTTTTGGGTTTCAAGGTTTTGTCCCCTATCCCAAAACGAGGGGAGATCTAAATGGGATTCCCAAAGGTAAAGAGTGCCCTTTTTGTAGGGTATTGTGAGACCCAAAAAGGGGGATAGTGTGTTGAAAAAATAAAAAAAGCTAAAAAGATGCCCCAAAACCCGTAATGTTTTTTTTTTTTGAAAATGTGATGCATCTAAAGACAAAAACACTCCCCCTGGTTTAAGACTAATTCCCGCCGCTATAATTCAAAGTTTTTGTCCAAACTACCTTTTCAGGGACCAGAAAAATACTGAGACTGACGGAGAATTTACTTATGGGGAATGAGAATACTGAAAGTTTTAAGTGGGGGGGGCTCAGACTTCAAAACCTTTTCCAAATCTTCTGAGACTGAGAAAAGAATCTATCTAGGGGGAGAAAACCCCAAAGCAGGTACTAGCTGAAGATTATCAAAACGGGTAGCTTTTTTAACTGTAGAAGTTTTTTTTTATTTTTCGGGACAACAGGCTCAAAATTTTAAATATGGGTTTTCAACCCAATGACACTTCCAGTATAAAGTAGGCCAAAATTATTTTTACCGGAAAATTTGGGGCCCAAAAAAAAAAAGACTAACGCAAACTTGTGAAAAAATCCCCAAAAACACCTTTTAAAAATCTGTATCTTTTTTATTTTTATGGGTAAGGTCTTGAAATTGGGGGTTTTAAAAATTGGAATTAAAAACGTCTATTAGAAAATTTTCAAACAAAAATTCAAAATTTGTAATTTTTTAAAAGTCGAAATTAAAAAAATTTTCAAAAATTACAGTAAAAAATGATTTACCCCCTTTTTTTTCAAAATTTAAAATGCAATTTATTGTTGAAAAACCAAAAAAATATTTGCATTTTCCCATTTAGCCCGATTCCTTTTGGGAAAAAAATTGTTTTGCTGGTCGAACTCGGAACGTGAACTTCATAGCATCGTTTTTATTTTCCCCGAGTTTCGGTGCAGCTCCCGCGGCGCTAACAGGCATAAGAAAGTGTTATTTTCGGGGTACCGATATAGGTAATCAATCAATCAATCAATCAGAAAAATGTTTATTCACAAGAAAATGCTTATTACATTGGTTACATGGCTTATTTATAACACAAGTTAATCAGTACAATAAAAGCTCATAGTTAAAGGTCAAAATAATAACAATAATGAATGATGAAACAAAATAATCTATGAGTGAAATGACAATAGTAATGAAATAAAATTCTATAATGCATTATCATTTGAGAAGCCCACATAAGCATAATGCTCGTGTGTGGGCAATTACAGGACATATTAAATACATTGTTCATAATCAACAAGATGATGGCTAGAGTAATTTACTTTAGTTTAAATAGAGAAGAAAAAAAGTATGTGAAAGGGAAGCAAATGTGAATGGTTACCCTAATCCTTAATATTAATTCACATTTTCAAGCCTACCCTGTAACTCATAGGTACAAAGGTTCCTTAAGCTGGAGACCTAATAACTATAGACTTAAAAGCTGAACTTAAAAAACTAAACTATTACTGCAAATAATAAGTTAAAACTGATTGGGCATTCTGATTACTGTTAAATCCTTTTTCGAGGAGCCACCTCTTTACATTCTTTTTAAAAGTGTAGAAAGAAGAAGAGAACATATTTTCAGGTAAGGCATTATGAATTAGGGGCCCAAGAAAGGAGATATGTCTTTGACCCAGGCGTGTGTTTTTCCTAGGCAGGAACAATTCATGCCGGGTTGAAAGTCTAGTTTTAGTACGTGTGTGCATAGACGGCTTTTGAAATTCTGAATTGTCTTTATGAATAAAAGTAGTATATTTCTAACATATAACTGTCTAATGTCAAGCACTTTTGTTTGTTTAAAGGTACTTTTGGAAGAGAAGTCTTTTGGCTTTTTAACATGGTTTTTAGGGCTAATTTTTGAATAATTAACAGGGGGTTGAGATATACATTTTGCAACACCACCCCATCCAATAATGCCATATTCAAGGCAAGACTGGAGTAATGCAAAATAGATGGTTCTAAGAACATTGAGTTCAAAAATGTTTCTTAATCTGTAAAAAAACATACATTAGATTTTTGCTTTATTACATAGAGTAAGTATATGATCATTCCATTTTAGATGAAGATCGATTTTAGTCCCAAGTATTTAGTCATACTAACTTGTTTAATCTCATAACAACTACATTGGAAATTAGTATCTTGAGTAGGCCTATAACACACAAGGAGAAGAATGAAGTTTGATATTGAGGTTCACATTTTTAGGTTGAGTAACTAGAGTGGGTGAGAATGTTATATAGACGGTCTTTAGTTTCATTTAGAGTCAGTTTAAAAGTTTATTTAGCTATTGAAAGGTGTTATTTATCACCTGGTTTGCTAGTTTATAGACCTCATTCCAGGTGTTCATTGATAGTATGATTACGGTGTCATCAGCATATGATATGATAGTTCCATTAAATTTCAGATTACATAGATCGTTTATATAAATAGTAAACAGTATTGGTCCAAGGACAGTACCCTGTGGAACTCCAATTTCAACTGATTTATAGTCACTGTAATGATTGCCTACTTTTACCCTTTGTTTTCTATTGTTAAGAAGCTACGAAAAATGTCCAGCGCTAATCCTCGAATTCCTAGATTTTCCAATTTGGTTATAAGTATTTTGTGGTCTACCGTGTCAAAGGCTTTACTCAAGTCTAGAAAAATAGCTATAGTTTTTTTTGATTTGGGCCATAGATTCATAGATTGTGTTGGTTACTTTATAAATAGCATTATCAGTACTCAGGCCACTTCTGAAACCAAACTGATTCGGGGAAATTAGATTATATTTATTCATGAATTCCAATAAGCCTCGTCTTCAAACATTTTTCTAACAATTTAGAAAAAATGAGTTGTTAAGGAAATGGGCCTGTAGTTTTTAGGTTCTAACTTACTTTCAGCCTTGTAGATGGGGGGAGATGTCGGCTACTTTTAAAGTAGTCGGGAAATATACCACTTGTTAAGGCGGCGTTAAAAATATGAAGTAACGGATTGACAATAAATGGATGAATAGTTTTGATTGTCTTGGTGCTGATATTATCATATCCACAGGCTGAGTCATTATTTAGATTTGTAATGAGTTTGTTTAATTCTCACCAGAGATTGGTTCCATGAATATAGAGTGTGGATTAAATGAGGGTCTGAGGGGATGCAGATGCTTTCTGTTTTGTCTTTTATGTTTATTGTTAATATTTCTTGCTAACGTTGGCCCAATATTAGCGTAGTGGTCGGCCAGTGTGTTTGCAATTTCAGTAGGTTACATTTGTGATATTTCCAGTTGCAGTTTTTATTACGGGGATAATCTTAGTTGGTTTAGTCCTACGATTTGTAATTTCATTAATTATTTTCCAAATTGTTTTTGTGTTCGACCCTGCTTCACGTAATTTATTGTATAGAAATTCTCCTTGGTTACTAATTAGGTTAATTGTTTTGTGTTCGACCCTGCTTCACGTAATTATTTGTATAGAAATTCTCCTTGGTAAATAGTGCATTAAATCGGAAATGGTTTACTTTAAGTCAATGCGGTTAGTGTAGAAATATTTAGGAAGGCTACTATTGAAGTATATTATATTTTATTTGAGAAAAACGGCACATATACCTTTATTATGGTATTGCCGGTAATTAATAAGAAAATGCGATCTTTCCCAAAGTTTAACGGAATGGTTCTTGAAACTTACAAATCACTGAGACCACGATATTATAGCTATCGAAATACAAATACACAGTATAAAGTATATGCATCTTCTCCATGTTGCATCAAACCATATGCATCTAGGGTTATTGATTGTCATAATAGGTCAATATTAGGAAGCACCGTAATTCATGGAATGTTCTATCATTTTATTTGCCATAAATAATACTAAATATTTTTTTACAAGAAGGCGGACGAAGATCAAAGTCTGAAATTTTGTCGGTTTAAGGCATCAATAGTGGGGATATTGAGAAGAAAAATTAATTTTTCGTGAAAAACTTTAAAGAATAAAAAATAAAAACACAAATTTTTAAGTTTTGGAATTTTCTATTTTGTTATTTTGGTGCAATTTTGGTTCATTTCTAATGCTAATCCCCAACTACAATTGAAGATATTATTAGCAGTTTAAAAATAAAACACGTTGGACTATTTTTTGACTATGATTTAATTTATTTTTAATAATATAAAGAACAGTGAATAGTCCAACATGTTTATTTCTAACAATTTCTTGTTCAAAAAGTCTCTTATTTAGCACATTGTATGCATTGTTAAAATTTTTCAATCTTTCCCCACCTATACTAAACCAGCCACTAGGTCAACCAAATAAAAAGCATGACTTATTTGAAAGGGTTTTTGCTTATGTCACCTAAATAAATGAAACGATTAAAATAAAATACAGACATATATTTAGTAAATCAATTATAGCTTTTTCCAGCATGCAATAGGCCTACAGTTATGAAAAATTATTTTTGAGTCACCAACCAGACTATCTAAAACCCAACACAAACCCAAAAAAAACTTAATTAGAAATAAAAGAGCACTAAAACTAAAATAAAATGGCAGGGAAACACATTCAAAAACGTTGTACAAGAAATGTATTATTTATTATTTCATTGTGGTTGATAATAAGTAAAAATCCCAAAAACCCAAACGCCAAGAAGTCAACCAAAATAAGGCCTTTTTAAAAACCAAAATGGGGCCATTTTTGTTTGTGGAAAGGTTAAACCACCAAGTTCAAGCGTATTGTCTGTCAGAAATAATACGAGCGGGACTAAGAGAGAAAATACATTTGTGGGAAGACATAACCACTAGAGTTCATGCGTATCTACGAGCAAGCATGGATATGATGAAATAGTATATTATGACGAGAGAAGCCATAGAAGCCTAGAAGTCTTTCATGGTGTGGTAGGTCTTGTTGCACGGAAAAATCCCACGGGGCGATGTCATCACAGTCAGGACACATGTAGCTAGTTTCCCTCCGACTGCCATGCTTCTTGCATACTACACATCTACGCGACGGGTGTTGCTCATTGCCAGTAGGAGGAATCATCTCACCGAAATGGCGTCCTTGCGAACGAAGCGTTGACGGCACCGTCTTTCTGCAGTGTGCCATTCAGACGGGACATGATGTTGTTGTTCCAGAAGTTTCGCAGTTACCGTTTTTTGGAATCCAAATAACTAGTCTTTTCAGGCCGAAGGCAGCGCCAGTCGATATATTGGTGACATTTTTGTACAAGTTAAAACAGCTTCTTCAATATTGGTCCGGGATTTTGGGGTGAAACTTTCAACAAACTCGGTATACAAAAATTTTAGTCGATTTTTATAACGTGAAATAAAACATTTTGTTCTTAGTACGTTTGTAGATTGGGTAAAGACTTACAATTTCTCAAGTAATTTGAATTTAAAATGTTACCAAAATCGATTCAACGATTTGACAATTGCGCAACGAACACACACATACAGATAGTTAGTAAGTCATACACATATTAATAATGACGACAGTGTTGGCTCGGGCGCTAAGCGCTCGACTCTGATTCGGGGGGCCCCGGGGTTTTCGAATCCCGTCGAGACGGCAATCCTGACTGAAGGTTTATTCCGAGGTTTTCCTTAGTCGTTAAGGCGAATGCAAGGGATTGAGTCTCTAAAATAGCCCTCGGACATCCCTTCACAATTTCCTATCCGCACAAACCTAGTTCACCTGAAGAGGGGCTAATTGCACCCATAACAGGTTTCCACGAAAAAAATTTATTATGGAAACTATGTGCGAGTCCAGGTTTTTGAGTTCGAGGCGAGTCCGAAACGAGTACTTAAAATAGCTCGAGTATCGATCCAAATTCGAGTCCGAGTACTTCGTTTAATTTCTAAAATTTCACTATATTTATTATTTACAATATGAACAATACTAATTTTTTTTTATTGATGTTCGTCTAAATGTAGGCACCAAACGTGAAGACAGAGTACCTCCAATTCATTTTTAAATGTAACTTCTCTCTAATCATTTTAATGATCAAGCATCAAGCACAAATATTAGGGCTCACATTCGAAAAGTGATATTACATGAAATGTTGAAACTAACATAATAGTGACGAATTTTTATTATTTTTGCCCAAAAATAGTTCAAAATTTCCCAAAAATGAATATAAATTTTGTATCAAAAGACTCAGGTTACTATTATGGCTAAGTAGTCAGCATTGGTAAGGTAAACGCCAAAAATATATAGGCCTAACGATTTTTACGTTTTCACACACGTGCGCGACCCGGCACCTCCACCAAAATCATTAATAATACTCGCACACCCCGATAGAAAATTAATTATCTTCTTGCAAGTGGAAGAACTATTTCATTGTCTTTACTATTTGTAATAATCAGAGGAGTGTATTTTAAAGTAAAACATTATCCTTCCATGCACGGTATAGTTAAGAAAATACCAGGACACTTTCTCCCCAAAAATTGCAAACTGGTACAAATACGTCATTTTAACGAGTCTCTCGGGACACCGGTACAAGTGTTCTGAAAACGTTACTGTACGGTCAAACCGGTACGTCTGGTTTACCTTATACTTATGCTGAGCTGCAGAAGGTGTTAAGTATTTAGTATACCCTGCTTCTACATTTAGACAGTCGAACGTGAACGCATCTCTAGGACCTATTTATTTTTTTTGATAAAACAAATTTTAAAAAAAGCAAGTTGTCTTCATGAGCAGACTGTTCGATTTAAAGACTGCTCATATATATAATAACATTTTCATTGTGCCAGCCGCCATAGTAAATATTAATGTATAATACATCCTTGGACATAAACAATATAATTAAACCCATATTGGTCATTCAAAAATAAAATACAAAATAAAAAGTATAATTAAAAATTAGCATACGTTCCATTTTAACCATTTTAATATAACATCGCCTAGTACATAATATTAATGTTGAGGGTAAAAGCCATTTAAAAAAAGGAATTAACTACCCGCCTCTTACTACATTTCTAAGAAATTTTTTAAAACGAACATACTTCATACCGCAACGATTTCGGCGCCCTTGAACTGACCAAGTTAACATTAAATATAATGTCATTACCTAATGCTGGTATAGAAAGGTTTATTTCTCAAAAGTTGGGGATTATTTTTAGAAAATGAACCAAAATTGCACCAAAAAAAAACAAAAATACAAAAATTTAAAAAAATTGGAAATTTTGTGTTTTTATTTTTTATTCTTTAAAATTTTTCACGAAAAAAAATAATTTTTCTTCTCAATATCCCCACCATTGATGCCTTTAAAAACCCACAAAAATTTTATACTTTGATCTTCGTCCGCCATCTTTTAAAAAATATTTAGTATTATTTACGGCAAATAAAATGATAGAACATTCCATGAATTACGGTGCTTCACTAATATTGGCCTATTATGACAATCAAAAGCTAGATGCATATGGTTTGATGCAACATGGAGAAGATGCCTATACCTTTTATAACTGTGATTTGGTATTTCGATAGCTATAAAAAATCGTGGTCTCAGTGATTTTATAATTTCAAAAACCATTCCGTTAAAAAATTGGAAAGATCGCATTTCTTATTAATTACCGACAATACCATAATAAAGGTATAGTTGCCGTTTTTCTCAAATGAAAATATAATATACTTCAAAAGTAAGCCTTCCTAAATATTTCTACACTAACCGCATTGACTTAAAGTAAACCATTTTCCGATTTAATGCACTATTTACCTATATCGGTACCCCCCGAAAATAACACTTTCTTTTGCCTGTTTGCGCCGCGGGAGCTGCACCGAAACTCGGGGAATAATAAAAACGATGCTATGAAGGGTTTACGTTCCAGAGTTCGACCACGACAATGTTTTAGCCAAAGAATCAGACTAAATAGCAATGCAAATATTTTTTGGTATTTCAACAATAAATGCATTTAAAATTTAACTAAAGTGCGGTAAATCATTTTTTACTGTAATTTTTGACACTTTTTATTTAATTTTCTACTCTTAAAATACAATATTTTGATATTTTGTTTGCAAATTTGATTTGACGTTGTTAATTCCCCAACTTTTAAGACCAAAAAATTTTAAGACTCTAAAACCCCTAAAATGCCAAAGATAACAGATATTTAAGTGTGTTTTAAGGTTTTTTTGATAAGTTTGCGTTAGTGTTTTGTTTTGACCAACTTCCGGTGAACTAATTTTGGCCTACTTTATACTGGAGATGTGTCATAGTGTTGAGAACATATTCTGAAATTTGTAGCCTGTTGTGCGAAAAATAAACAAAATAATCCGAGCTCGGCTGATAATCTTCTAATATACCATAAGAAATAGGGAACCTAAAGTATATCAAGACTATGAAGTGTATCAGGCAGTTTATGAAAATGTAAAGATTCCTCAAAGTTACTCGGAAGCTATCAGTGGGAAGGATAAGGACCACTGGGTAAAGGCCATTAGGGATGAGCTAGCTTCGCTAAAGAAAAATGAGACATGGGATGTTATTCCTATGACAAAAGGGGAAAAAGTGGTAGAATCTAAGTGGGTTTTTAGCATTAAGAGAGGTCAAGATGGGACTCTAGATAAATTCAAAGCCAGATTAGTAGCCAAGGGTTTTTCACAAGAATATGGTGTGAATTATACTGATACCTTTTCTCCGGTTGTGAGGTACGAAACCATTAGATTTCTTTTGGCTCAGGCAGTTGAACATGGGATGACAGTGGAACATCTTGATGTCCCTACTGCATTTCTTAATGGTAAGTTAGAAGAAAGAGAGTTGATGAAAATACCAGAGGGTGTAAAGGTTCTGGGGGAGCAGGATCACAAAGTATGTTTGCTCAATAAAGCCATTTACGGTTTAAAACAATCGTCAAGGATGTGGTATCAAGAGGCTCGCAGTACTTTGGAGAGTCTTGGTTATAAAAAGTGTGTATATGAGCCATGTGTTTTTGTATACTCTCAGGTAAAGTCAATGGTCGTTATTGCTCTTTATGTGGATGACTTTATTGTTTTTTCAAATGATGTAAAACTAAGTTGTTCGCGCCGATTATATTTTGGTATTTTCGTCGCTTTGTTTAGTGCTTATTTTCATTGTATTTGTATTTTCATCTTTTCATTTTGGTTTTTACTCGAGTGCTTTTGCCCGGTTTTGTCATGTGATTTGGTCAGCCAATCACGTTCGTTTTCTGTTTATTTTCCGTTTGCATTCATATTATCATTCATCTCTAAGTTAGTACACGTCTAGCTGTCGTCTCTGAAAGGTCGCTACGCCTGTTATCACTCTCGCCCGTATATGGGCATAACCAGTTCAGTTCTCTCGTACTCCCAGCACTACTTTCTGAGTGCAGTCTTTGCCACTGCTGCAATATTAAGTTCTCTGAACAATTCTTCCGTTTCTTTTCTCTACTCTTACAACTGGCCAGCTCTTTTTACCCTTTCCTATCCCCCTCGACGTCTGACACACTGACGTCGCGACGCACGCGACGCAAGAAAGTTCGCCAACATCCGAACCTCGTGACGTCGGGGGCAACCAGTCCATGCAGGAAGTATTCTGCACAATCATGTAAGTTCTCTTCTGCATTTTATTTCCTGTGTTCTTCCTTGCTCTCTTATCTCTATTAAAAACTAATTACAGTCCACTTAAAATCTCGGTTAGGCATCTCGGCCTAAACAAGTTGGTCCTCCGGGCCGGATGAAAACTTTGCTTCTTTCATTTCGGATTTTCTTCATTTGTCTTCTCATTGTCTTGTACTTATTCGCTAAAGTTGCTGTGTATTTTTGTATATCTCGTGCTTTTGTTCACGTTCTCTGGCGTCACGATATCTCTCGCTGGATATAGTTGCTTCGTTCTAAGACATTCGACGTCTGATTGTCTGGTACATAATCGTGCTCTCGATTTCTTTCTTTGTATGTGTGTTTTCTTCGGCTCAAACGCACATATTATATTGAGTGATTTGTCTTGTGTTTTGCTCCAGTCCTCGCGTGATTTTATACACGCATCGTTTTCGCTCATACCACTGTTGCTAATGACAGTGTCCATATATACGTAACTGCTATTTCTCCCTGTGTTACGGCATGCTGGTTATTATTTCTCGTGCCTCGTGTGTTGATTTAATAAACGTGCTCACTGATATCTTGAATTGTTCTCTTCGTGTTTTTGTCATTTGCTTCTCGTTATGGATACTTGTACCTATCACACGTTCCACCATGGAAGAGTACAAGCACAACAGAACGTTTGGTAGCTCGTCAGTGAATTTGTTTTTTTTGCTAGCGTTCAAGTAGAACACACGACGCCAGTTCTCTAAAATGTAAAACCCGAGAGATGTCGATTCGTGTAGGCCTCGTTCGGACAAGCTCTCGCGTGGAGTCGATATTTCAAGACATCCACTGTCAATTTCGGATATGTAACACGTAGTTAAAAAGACACGGACGAGACCAACCGAAATCGACAAGGTCCAAGACAGTTTTGAGACTGTTCTCTATGCAAGCAAAAAGTAGGTTCCTCCCCGGCGTCAAGTTAGACATCAGTCCCTCGTCAGTGTGACTTTCAATCCAGGGTCCTGCCCCCATCTCTGTGAAACTCTCACAATCTCTCTGCCGTGTCCAGTGACCTCACCCAAGTTCGCCCGGATGACATTGCAACATGGCCCCGAGATTCTACTCCGGTTCAACAGCCCTGGATAGACGAAAACCACATCGTTACGGTAATGTCCAGAAGCTGCATTACCTCAAAATCCATCGGTAGTTGAACAAGCTCTAGCTAGTTAATCATCTGAGTTTCAAATCGTGAGGAAAGCTATCCTCTGGCATTAAATGCTCTTACTCACGTTGATCACAGAACAAGACGACTTCTAGGCCAGCATATATGTGTCAGATGACGTTGAATCTGCGTCCTCTCAAAGACTCGTCTACCTATGAAGGACTTCAAACGCTTCCTCAAGAGTCCATCGAAATTCGGTTGAAGCTTGAAAGCACTAGACTATTCCGGATTTAGGCGATGTTTCTGCCTGCATATTTGTTGTATCGTGAGCCAAATTAGATCCCTCTTCTCGGAAAAGCTTTCAAACTAAGCATGTTCTAATCTCAGCTCCTGATATAAAATCGATTTATCGAGTTTTTTGGAACAACAGTCTCGCATATGGAGCTTTGTGCTGTCGGCACAAAAATCTCGACTATGGCAACGAAGAGTTCTCATCGTCTCTAAGAAAGTTAATTCGTTTCTAGTATCGTCCGCACCTGTTTTCAGAACTCTAGTACGAGACACATTAGTCATGAGCTCATCCGCGCGTAATGTGGTCTCCTCTTCTGCACATATGGCACTCTCCTTAAAAGTGTTGGTTTGATGTCCACGGATTGGGACAACGTTTGCATTGTTACACATTTTGAGAAATGGTTAGGCCTATCATTCCATCACACCCACGCATTTGCAAACAGTTTTACCCCATAGGCGGACACTCTTAAACGTTGTGTATTTTCCCACCTACACTAGCATGTCTCCTTCTCATTTCTAAGTCAAGTTTTTCTGTATCTTTAGTGGTACTATTATTTTTCGACTTTTTTGGTGTTGTATTTGAGGGTTGTAGGGCACCTTTTCTTTTGAAATTGCATTGTAGTTTCACTGACAACTACTTCATTGTGCTTTACTTGTTCATTTGCCTCTACAAAATTAATGGCTTTTTTCTAGGCCTAGCGGTCAGGTTTCTCAAGTAACCTTTTCCTGGACAAGCTGTTGTCCCAATATCCCTAGCACTATTTTCTATCTATGATGAGGCCTTTCAGTTCAGGGATTTCAAATTCAAGTCGATGCCAGATGTTTTAATTCTGTCACAAATGCATCAACTGTTTCAGTGGGACCTTGAGCCCTAGAGAAAAATTTTGTACTGTAAAAAAACAATATTTTTTCTTGGCTTACAGAAGTCCTCAAATTTTTGTAGTACAATATCTGTTTTTTCTTTGTGTGTAGGGTCTAGCATAGGTGAATGTATTGTACACTCCTAGTGCTTCATCCCCTATTAGGTTTAATAAAATCAAAAACCTGAAGTTTGGACGATTTATCTGTTTTTTCAGAGGCCTGCATATAAATTTCGTACTTCTGCTTCCACCTCTTCCAATTTTCTGCTATGTTTCCTATGAAGAGAGTTCCTGAGGGGGACGAAATTCCATGCTTGTTTTCTTATTTATTAAGCTAGGCCTTTACGTTTTTACAGGAGGACGTTTTTACTTGAGTTTATGTTTACATGTTTTTATTAAAATCCCTTGAGCACTGGTTTTATTCTTTTCCCACCGCTGCCACCATGTTACATATTTTATCTACATTGTTATGTAGGATATAGATAAGGATAATAAGAAGTGTTTTCTCAAGTAATAAGCTTCAATCATAAGTTATTATCACTTTATATTCAAGTTAGACATTTTTTATTCCTAGGCTCTAGTCAAGTGGTGCCAACTGTCGCGCCACAACTCTGAGAAATATTAACTTACTTTCGCAGGTTGACCAACACTTTAGAGAGTGCACTTTTTAACATATTTTATCTACATTGTTATGTAGGATATAGATAAGGATAATAAGAAGTGTGTACTTACGTAATAAGCTTCAATCCTAAGTTTATTATCATTTTATATTCAAGTTAGAACTTTTTTTATTCCTATGCTCTAGTAAAGTGGTGCCAACTGTCGCGCCCCAACTCTGAAAAACATATTGACTTACTTTCGCAGGTTGACCAACACTTTAGAGAGTGCACATATGTGACATGCCCCTTTTTTTTTTTTTTTTTTTTTTTTTTTTAAAGGTTAATTTTTTTTATTTTTTTTTAACTATTAATGAAATTATCTAGATTCAAATCTGTTATTATTACTGTTTTTATGTTGAAAATAGCCAACTGCTACAATAAAGAATAACTACTACAAAACAAAAATTAATCTTTACTAAATACTTAATTATATAATATATGATTATTGATGTGACTTTTAACTCTTAACTGATCTTCTCATCTTGTAACTTGTCATTCCTCTTGGGAAACGGAGTGGAACCTTGACTACTCGTCCACTTCTTGTGGTGTTTCGGTCAGCTCTGACATCCTGCGGCTGCTAGCTGGAGGATTCTTCTGAAAAGTTACTTCAGAACGGTTCAGTACAGGAATTGGTATGTGATTTTTTTGGTGAGGTAAGTCTAAAGGGGTTCAATTTCTGGAGTTTCCATTCTTACAGGATTTGGTTGAAAAGTAAAGGAGTAGGAGGATTGGGCATACCGGTACTTCTGGAGTGTTTCTTGGACGGAGATGAATGCGGTTCAAACGTAGTGTGCTTCCTTCTGTTGTCTTTACTCGATACGAATTTGGGTTTTTATCCCTTTCGATTACTTGACCTGGTATCCATTTCCTTTGTTGCTTTTGAATTATTATATCTTGACCTTTCTTAAAAGGTTTAAGTTGTTTGGATTTGCATCAGAGTTCTTTTTTTGCTTTTTTCTGGTTTTCTTTTAGGAATTTGAAGGGTTTTGTTAGTTTTTAATTTTGGCATCAATGTTTTTGTTAGCTGTTACAGTTGTTCTGAGACGTTGACCCATTAGTAATTCTGATGGTGCTGGAAGATTTGCTTTCGGGTGTTGTTGTATTCCAATATTGCCAGGGGTAGATCTTCATTTGATTTGTACGTTTTACTAATAAGGCTTCAACTGTTTGAAAATTTCTCGTTCTTTCCATCCCGTTGGATTTGGGGTACAGAGGGCTTGACGTTACTTTCTGTATATCATAATCTTTCAGAAACTTTTCGTATTTTGTTGATTCAAAAGGGGTCCATTATCCGAAAATAATTCCCGGGGTATACCGTGAGTACGGAAGATGTTTTTAAGAGCATAATTACCGCTCGAGCAGTTTTGCTTCCCAAACAATCTACTTTATAATTTCGAAATGGTAATCTACGAGGACCAGATAGTCTTTTACTGTTTAAAATGCAGAAAATCAATACCCAGCTTTTCCAGGGCAGCTTAGGATTGGATGCGGTGTTAAGGGCTGTGTCTGATTGGCTCGCGAGTATCCTTGAGATACTGGACATTTACTAACAATGGTTTCGATGTCGTGCATCATGCCAGGGCCCAATATAGAGAATCTTCACTTGTTTTTTGCTTGATATTACACCTTGATGTGATGAGTGAAATTTTCTGCAATGTCTCTTTTTGTTGACTTGATGGAATGATGATTCGATTGTTGATGACATCAGACCATTTGATTCGTGTATTCCATTTGATGTTGCCAATATGGTCGTACTTCTTCAGGTACTTGTGACCTGGTTTTGGCCAGCCTTCCTTAACATAACATCTTCAGAGCACTGAGAAACGGGATCCTTTTCAGTTTCGTTCTTCATTAGTTCTATTTTTTTCAATCTGTTGCACTGATGAGCGAATGATCTGTGCCTGTTTCTCCTTAAAGGGTTTAGTCGGTTTTTCACGTAGTTCTTGTCGTCACATATGTGCACTCTCTAAAGAACATGGTCCTACCAACCCTCAAGTGAATAATATTGAGTGGAGAGAAACAATTAAGATTCAAGGGGGTAGACATATCTTTTAAATTAGATACCGGTTCGGCAGTCAAGATAATTCCGGACGATGTGTCTAAAAAGTATGTCAAGACAACCTAAACTACACAGTGCAACTAGAACCATAACATCCTATAAAGCCATAAAATAGCAGTGAAGGGAGTGACAAAGTTCATGTGTAAAACCAAAAAGGGGAAGCGAGATAGAATTCTACATCTCAGAAGGAAAAAACCCAACCAATTCTTGGTATTACTGCATTAGAAAAGTTAGGACTTGGGGCTGGGAATACACACTACAAGTGCAACAGGAGAAGTCTCCAACATGCAAAGGGGAGAACAAATGCCATGAAGATAGTAAAACAACTATGAAAATGTTTTCAATGGTTTAGGTTTAAAATAAATAAAGAATACAAAATAAAACTGAGTGAAGATGCACAACCTAAAATATAGTTTGGGAGCAAGAAAAATACCTTTATCTATTAAAGATAAGGTAATAAAAGAAATCAAGAAAATGGAAAAGCAAGGTATCCTAAAAAAAGTAGAAGAACCTACAAAATGGGTAAATCCTATTGCGATTGTAAAAAAGCCTAACCGAAAATGTCCGAATATGTATGGATCCTCGAGAACTAAATAAATACATCCAAAGGGAACACTATCAAATATGTATGTGCACTTTCGCAGGTTGACCAACACTTTAGAGAGTGCACATATGTGACACTCTCCTTTTGCGTGCCCTCTCTGCAAGTCAACACACACTTTGTATCAGTGCGATGTTTTTCGAGGTCAAGCTGTCAATGAACGCTATGACACTTGCGAGTTGAAACGTTGTTTTAATTGCATGGGGGCGAATGCTTTCTCAATGTGCGTCAAAAGTTTGTTCTGTGTGCCGTAGCAAAAAAAACCTTTTCAATGCTTCACACGGACTCCACCCCCCCCCCTTGGGGGAAGTAAATCACAACCAGGCCCAAGTCAGCAGCCCCCAAAAGCTCTCTCATGAAAAGTCCAGGCTTCGAATCCCACCATAAAAATGTCCTGTTGGCACGATTCGCGCGCTCTCAGCGATGCTAATGGTTTTAACCTTTTCCGTGGGGTAAAAATCGGGGTCACAGATCTCCCCATCACTAACTCGCTAGTGAAAGGTTGGTTTAAAGACCCAACCTGCCATTTTCAAACTCTCGGTGGGGTTTCACATCCATCGGTCCTCGGGATGTACGTTGAGAGTCGCACCCCGTCGCTCAACTAAAACTTAACGATGTAAGCTCAGTTCTCCCTCTTTTCCCGGCAATCTGCCTACGTCTTGGGTGTCCATGGACTCTAGAACGTTATCGGATCTTGATCTTGCGGGGACGATCTTTTCAAGTGGCCTGGCGCTATTGATTTCCCATCGGCGCAGTTTCCTACTCAGACTTTCTTTTTAAGAATGGGACTCATCCGGGTATACCAGCCGCACTAAATATGGTCTTGGGATGGGTGTTGTGGGCCATCAACACTATCAAACCGCCTTGAGCCTCATTTCTTTTTTCACGGTCCCCCAACCCTCCTTTGGTAACACGCTCTGCTTTTCGCGATCTGAAAAGTGTCTCGACCCACCTCTCAACCCACTGGATATGCTCGCTGAAAAGCATTTTCTTCAAACTACTCTTGCGACACCTCTGGTCGCTACTCTTTTCTCTCCCTTCAAGCCTGTTGTAAAAGCCAGGTTATAATCAAAACGCTCTCTTCGAACTTTCAAGCCAGAGGTCGACTAAAAACGGACTTCCGTCCCAATCAAGACTTTCGTCGCCGATGGGGGCAGTAAAAATTCTCGTGAGAAACCCTCCCCCCCAGTTTGACGAACGACGTTCTGAAGAGAACCAGCTGATTGTGCTTCGCGGGGGTGCCCCCCTTAGAACGTTAGGGCCCCCTTTGTGGCTCAAGGGTCCCGTTCATGCGTTCCCCCCCCTTTCCACTGGCCCCCGGGGCCGGGTCACCTCGTTCGACCCCACCCACGACGTCCCCGAGCTAAAACCCGTCCCGACAGTCGATCAGTCATGACCCCGTCTTTGATCCCTTGTTGTTAAGCTGCAAAGCTTTTCTACGCTCTTGAAACTAAGCGCGTTTTGGCCAGTAGTGCTTTTTCTCAAGAATTCTTCTCGCCCGTCGCGCACGCCTTTCCGTTGCCCCCCGGGCCCGCTCCTTCCGTCTGAGTTTGATGACGCAATGAATTTTTTGTGGGCTCATCAGAATTCATATGCTACGAGCTTAAACGCTTGTAAACCAGACCGCGTGTCTTCTGACTCTCCACTCTCAACCCGTTCATCGACCCCCGCGGGTTTCCAGGTGGGCGGCAGGTTACAAAACTCCTTGCCCCCGAAGAGCTTGTCACCCCCTCTTGCCCCAAGAGGCCCCCTTTTCCTCACTCTTGTGTGCAGTTTCATCGCTTTTTCTTTGACTCTGGCCTCGTACTTTAAAAGCCCTACCAGCAAAATACGGGTTTATGTCTCTACGAGGACCCGACAACGTATTCGGCGTTGCTTAATTTTGCTACAAGTTCCCCAAAAACCTGTTCAGCCAAATCATGGCTCCCCCCCCCGATTCTCGCGCTCCCCTCCCGCGCTTTTCTCAACGTCGGCACTATTATGCAGGCCCTTTTTCTGTGGGGACGAGTACTCGCCGAAACGCCCCATCCCCAAAGGATCCATTCTTTTCTTTCATGGTACTAAGGCTGTCCTTTTGGAGTTGGTCTCCGATCATCCACGGAAGGTTCCTGGCTTGTTTAGATCGCTTTTTTGCTGTCGTGGCCTTCGGCTCACATATATTCCGACTGTGTCAAAAATTAGGGTGGGGCGGGCCCCTACTTCCGCGAGATTCATGCCTTTCTCGCTCGTCCGAACATTATTTCTGATGCGCCGACCCCCGTCCCCCCCTTTTCAGGGGGCTTTTTAACCCCCCCTACCCCCCCCAATTTGGGTGGCCCTCGGGGAACCCGGGGGTTTAAATCCGCAAAGTTATTGCTCTGTCGCCTGTCAAGGACAACCCCCACACCTTTGAAAAGTTTGCCACCCTCTTCGGCGTATGAAGCCGTGCTAAAAAGCGCCCCCTCTGGCACTTATTTGACCCCCCCGAGGGCCCCGAATCTAGCCCCGCCCCCGCTAATTGGCAACCCCCTCTTAGCGCCCCAAACACGCTTTGGCCACCCCAGCGTCCCTCTTCGCTGGGAGTTCCGTCAATTGCACCAAACGTTTTGGACCGATGGTTACTGAGTATTTGATACTCAAATGCAAAGAGGAAAAATATTCGGCGTGTCCTAATCTCAAGCTTTTTGGGGACGTGGTTTTTTTTTGGAACCCCCCTGACCCTCTATCGTGGCCCATCGGCCCAGTAGTACAACTGTGCCCCAGCAAGGCGGGACAGTTTGAGGGTTTCTGTCCGACTTTAAAAGGGGGTGTTTACCCGTCCTAAACAAATTGGTTACCCTCCCCCCCCTTAGCGTTTCGTGTGGGCTTGTTTTTTTATTTGTATAGTTTCTAGTTGTTCTCTCTTGTGTCTACTTAAATGTATTATTTTAGGTGGGCGGTTTTTGTTCGCGCCGATTATATTTTGGTATTTCGTCGCTTTGTTTAGGCTTATTCATTGTATTGTATTTTATTTTTTTCATTTTGGTTTTCTCGAGGCTTTTGCCCCGGTTTTGTCATGGATTTGGTCGCCAAACACGTTCGTTTTCGTTTTTTTTCCGTTTTCTTCATATTATCATTCATCTTAAATTATTTCACGTTAGTGTGTCTCGAAAGGTCGTAGCCCGTTATCACTCCGCCCGTTATGGGCATAACCAGTTTAGTTTCTCTCGTACTCCCAGCACTATTTTGAGTGCAGTCTTTGCCCCTGCTGAATATTTAAATTTTCGAACATTTTCCCTTCTTTTCTCTACTTTACAACTGGGCCCGATTTTTTACCCTTTCCCCCATCCCCCTCGACGTCGAACACTGACGTCGCGACGCACGCGACGCAAGAAATTTTGCCAACATCCGAACCTCGTACTCGGGGGGCAACCACCACAAAATAGCACAATAGAAGTTTCTTTCCTTTTTATTTCCTTGTTCTTCCTTGCTCTCTTATCTCTATTAAAAACTAAATTTCAGTCCACTTAAAATCTCGTTAGGCATCTCGCCCAACAAAGTAATGCATTTAAAGATTTTCTTAAAGTAAGTTTAATATCAAAGATTTAGGAGTGATTAAATATGTTTAGGCATGGGTTTCAAAGTAGAGGAAAAAATTTAATTTTATAAGCCAAAAAACATATGTCCTTGATATTTTTAAAAAGATTTTGGTCTCTTGGATTGTAAGGGTGTAAAGAACCCCTAGATTTCAGCCGAAAATTTGGAAGGACAAGGTGAGGAGGTAGTTGATTGCCCTACCGTCAGTTTAAAGGGTCATTATGTATTTGCCGTCGTTCAAGACCCGACATTGCGTATGCGGCAAGCATTTTAAATCAGTTTAATAAAACCTAAAAGTAAAAAATTTGGGGAGCAGCAAAAGGTTTTCTAAAAACTTGAAACAGATGCAAATTTTGTATAAGGGGACGTTAAAAAAGGAAAAACCCATTTTTTGGGTAGTTTATCCGATCATGCAAAGACCTTAAAGACCGGAGGTCTTTAAAAGGATATTTTTTTGTTCGGGGACTGGTCCCATTCATTGTCAAGTAAGAAACAGACATCTGTCTCAAAATCTAGTACTGAGGATGAATTCAAAGCCCTAAATGAAGCGCATGTGAAGCTGTTTTTTTGTCAAATTTTTTTAATAAAATTTTTCAGGAAAAAAAGTGTGTTAACTACATTGTGAAATCAAGGAGCAGTATTTATAGAGAAAATCCGGGGTTAAAGGGTCACAGGCTTTAAGCATAATTTTTTGGAATGAAAGGGACATAGGTGGGGGGATTGCGGAGAAAAACGTTTTTGGAGGAGGGCCTCAAAGTTCCGCCTCAAAAATTTTTAATTTGCCCCCCAATAGCGAGATGTTTTTTACGACGAGGCAGGGGTCTGTTTTACTCAAAAAGGTTTGGGGGAAAGACGCGAGATGGCTCACACATTGCCCAAGGGTCGCACGAGATAAAATATCACCATTCACGAGCTGGCTTTTAAAAATGACGTGTCGTCCGTCAAGTAAAAAAGAAGTGTTAATTCTCAATTTTTATTGGTTTTACGAACCCATCACATAATGAGAGGAAAAACCAAAATAATTAAATTTAAGTTTAGTTTTTGTCTCTATGCAATGATCTTTATTCTATGGAATGAGGGATTGCAAAAAAAAGAACTTTACGCAACTTTAAAAAAAAGTATAATGTTTTTTATTTTTCTGAATACAGGCTAGACCATCAACAAAAAAATTTGTCAGAAAAATGTGACGCATTTGGGTTTAAAGCCAGAACAATCGGTCACAGGAACACACCACCAACTGCTATAACCTAGCCCAAGGCCGTCTAGATATATCGCTTCCCCCCCTGACCCGGGTAAGACCCCCGGTCAGGAACATTTTTATGCCTATTTTTTGTTCACTGCATTTTTTATAAATCTAGCATCATACTAAAATAATAATCAATAAGTAATAATAATCAGGACGGTTGTGACGGGATTCAAAAACCCGAACCTCCCGAATCAGTCAAGCCATTGAGCCAAACCTTGTCAGTAATTACATACTTTGGCGTAACTTCCCCTTTTTTTTTCGCGGAGCGAACATTTTTGATCTCCAAAGAAAAATGGTCAGCAAAACTAGGAAGGGATATGTAGGTACACGGGTACAGTGTAGGGAAACATCCAAAAAAAATTTTAGGGGGTATACGTCTTTCCTGGGTAACGAGCACTTTTTGGGAACAATGGGGGGTCTGGGGGGGTTTTGGCCCCCAGTTGATACGGGGCAAAAGCGCACAGCCCCGGAAAAAATTTTCGATTCAAAAGTGTGTAGGAGTATTTTGACAATTTTTTTTAAAAAAAACCCTTTTAAAAAAAATGAAAAAAATTGCAAAATAAAAAAAATGTATAAAATTTTTTTAATATCTAAGAAAAATAATTTTAATTTCAATAAAAAAGTTCGTCCCCCCTGCCCCCCCTGACCAAAATTCACCTCCGTAGTTACCCCACTGATTATTTAAGTAAGTTAAAGACAAATATTTAGGTACTTCACAGTCCCGCAGACAAAGCACATCTTATACTGTTTTCATTACCGTTTTTAAACTTATAATTATTATGTGTGTTGTGGCCACTCCAACCCCAAAGTAACCGTTTACACTTTCCCTAAAAAAATGATGGATCAATCCACACAGAACTTAAATAAATCTGCCTAAGCGGAAAAAAACCCTGGACCTTTGCATTGGAAGCAGAGCCTCTCCACACGCCCAAAGAGTTCTACTTTTCGTATGTTAGAAACCAATAAGAAAAATTGTGTTTAATCAATTGAAAAACAGTTTTTTTAACTACTAATTGGTTTTTTAATATGATGGGGCATAATATAGCCCGGGGGTAGGGATGCTACCGCTCTCTTTATTTTATCGAGAACGTTTCCTAATGTTTTCTTGATTTTTGAGACTCTGAAAGCAGGGTTTTTGATAGAAAAATGTCTCATCAAACCCAAACCCAAATGTGCAGATAGCGGGGGCCCCTATGTGGAGTGAGTGTGTCACACGGTTTTCTCGCTTGCGTCCAGGGTGTGCTGTTCACTTTCGCCGACAAAGAAAAACTTTGGTGCGGTTGTTGTGTGGGGGGGGGGGGGGGGGGGGGGAGGGGGCGTGTGTTAGTGAAAAGTATTCAAGGTAAAAGAAAAAACATTTATTTTCAGAAGTTTTAGTATTATTTTGTTTTGAAGTTCAACCCGTTCGGCCAAAAAATCGCGGGCCCAAATTTAAAATGTCGGATTGTCGATATGCTTCACACCCTTTTTACCAATTTTTCTCCCAGAAATATTTTGGTACCAAAAAAATAATGTGGGGCCCAGAAAAAACAGCCCCCCACTCAATACCCAAAAATTTGAGCCCAAAGCATTCTTTAAAAAATCAATTGTTAAAATAATTGTTATTTTTTTTTTACTGATACACACTTTTAAAAAATAAACCCTAAGTGATCATTTTACCTCCCCTTCCCAAACAGTAGAGATTCTGGCCCTTGCAAAAAAAGGGTATAATTTAGGGTTTATAATATCGAACTTTTGTGTGATATTATCACCAAAAAAAAAAAAGGGGTTTGTCAGTTTTAATTGCAACAGTTTGTTTTTTTTATTTGGAAAAAGGGGCGCGTAAACCGTGGGGGCATAATAAAAACCAGATTTTGAAATTTGTTTTGTTTTTGTAGTAGGTAGTATAAAGTGGTTTTTCAGTGGGTATCCCAAGGGGGCGGGAGGGTTATGGGTTTTAAGCCCCCTCCCCTGCCCCCCCCAAAAAAAACAAAAAAACCCGTGTAACATTGAAGAAAAATATAAGGGGGGAGCAACCCAACTAGTATTTACATTGTAATACAAAAACTTACAAAATCAGACTTTTCACAAATAAGAAAAAATTTTTTGATTCGCATGCATTTAGGGATGTATTTACTCTACAACGTGTTTAAAAAGGCGTTGAAAATGCAAAAACAGAAAAAATTCGAAAGGCCCCCGGCGGCTGGGGGGGGTTCGCACCAGACCCCCTCCCGTTTTTGGGAATTTACAACCCCCCCCCCCCCCCCTTGGACATTTTGGATACACCACTAGGTTCTTTATTCATTAGGGACTAGTTGCTATTTTTTTATATCAATACAAAAAATTGGTAGGCCTATATCAAATACTATGGATGAAATGCAAGCTGACAAAAATTAATCTAAAAGCTACAAAAAATTAATTTTTAATACCCCAAACCCCGCACACAAGTCACGACTTTTAAAAACTTGGAAATTTGCGTATTTAATTTTTAAAAGGTGTAATATTTTTTAGTATTCGAAACAAAAGTTTATTTTCCAAATTTTTTCCTTTGTAGGTATCATGTTTTTATAAAGTTTAAATAAGTTAATTTTATTTAAAAGATTTTTCCAATTTTTTGCAGATATGAAATTGTGGGGGTATAAGTAAGTTCCAGCTGAACTGCGGGAAGACGCAACGCAGATATAATATATTTTTATTATAAACACATGTGTAACCGATTTGTTTTTCCCTATTTTTTTTATTGTCTGTCTGTTTTTTTCCCGATCGGTTATATTCTTTATTGTCCCTTTTCTGCACACTAATGTTTCGTTTTTAGTCCGAAGATTTCATGTAGTAACTAGTAAACCCTTTAAAAAAAAATTTTCTTCGGAAATTTTTGAACCTTTTCCGCCATAGGGACCTCAGGTCATTCAAACCCCCCCCAAAAAATAATTACAAAAACATGTCAAAGCAAAGATACTACTAAGATAGAGCAAGTTTGAAAGACAAAATTATCATTTCAAGTTTTTAAAGTAATCTTAAAAATTTTCTAATGACGATGGTGGCAAATCTACAGAAGGTCGTCGATCCGTATTTATGTCACCGTATGTGGTTAGGGATTGCATGGCACAATAACAATATTCACAAATAAAAAGAGCGTGATTGGATAACACGTAAAAAAAATAAATACTTTTCAGGCTTTCTTGCGGAGCCCAGTTTACACACGATGCATGGCCTTGAGAATAATATATTGCAAAAGAAAGCTTGCGCTGGGGGGGGGGGGGACAGCTGTGGACTAAATTTTTTGCTTACCCCGGGCGTTTTGAAAGGGACAAACAAAACCAAAATTGATATCTTTCATGTGTAATGAGGATATGCCCATGCAATACATTTGTACAAAGCGGCTTTAGATTTTCTCCGTGAATTACCCTTTACGTTCTGATTTTTTTTGGGGGTAGTGCCCACAAGTTTACCTTTGATTTGTTTTATGACACTTACTAAAAACACACCCCTAAAAAATATACCACAAAAAGACTGAATTCGACGCCGTCTCCATGCTATTTTGGGAAGAGCATCCGCCCCGACCGCCCCACAGCGGGGTACCGGCCGGGGTTTTTATTCCCGTGGGGCAATTTTTGCATATAATTTAAAATATTTTTTTTTTTAATTTTCGTATTTACAGTGTTAAATTAAACAAAAAAAAAACGACCCAAAAATGGAAGACTTTTTACTTTTCCATTTTAAAAAGGGCCCTTTCGCAATTTAGTCCCAGTACTTTGTGACGTGGATACTCCCCTCGCGCAAAAAAAAAACGCGCGGATAGAACCGAATGACCGGTTCGACTTCAAACGAGTAAATTTTTAAAAATTTTAAATTTTTTGTTGTTTAAAATTTTACACTTTAAAAATATACTAGGGTAACAAAGATTTCGTTCCGTTAAAGCTATAAAATAAATATTTTTTCACACATGTGCGAGGGGTAAACCTAATATGAATGATGACCCTTGCGTAATACTATAATTTAGCATTTTCAATCGAATTTTTTATGTATGCACGATTTATTATGCTGTGACGTTTCTTATTGGGGTCAGCGTGAAAAAAAAAAATGGTTGATTCAAGCTTAACGCTTACAAAATCATAAATTTTTATTGTTGCCCGGGGTTATAGCAAACAGTAAACATGCATTTAGCATTTTAGTGGTGTTCTGCATTAGCTGAAAAGTTTACTCTGGGCCAATGAAATTTTTATTTCGAAAATAAAATAACCATCCTGTCACTCAAAAAATCGTATCGCCCGAGTGCGCCCCTTTTCTGGGCGAAAAGGCCTAAAAAAAGCGGGAAAAATGCATTCGAGTTCAGTAGTTTTACGGGAAAATACCACACGATTTTGGTAATTTTTTTTTTATTTTGAAGATAAATGTTGAAATTAGGACTTGTGTGATGTACATTTTCCATAAAAAGTTTTGTAATTTTTTTATAAAGCTCTAAAGTGAAGGTAAATTTTCAAAATATTGTCCAAGTTCGCAATTTTTTATAAGCCCATTTTATATACAATTTCGAAAATCGACATCACACAAGTTCTTGTAAATTTTATCGTGAAAAGATTTAAAAAAAAATTATGCCGATATGACAATTGTGGGCCGAGTTCCAACTGAAATGCGGGGACACTGCATCGCGCCGATATTATAGCTACTCCTGTGCAGCCTTAACACATAAGAGTAAACATTTAGATACAAGAGACCTCCAAGTCAAGGAGTTTGTTGAGAAAGGAAGAATTAAAGTACAGCATATTGCAGGGACTGAAATGGTGGCCGACATATTGACAAAGGCCACTGGCAAAGCACAACATGATAAGTGTGTGATTGGTTTGGGCCTTATTGACCAGGACTAGGGGGAGTGTTGGTGTAGTCTCTGATCAAGAAGGCTGTGTGTTTTTATGTAATCTTTTTTTGTACCTCCGGTTCAGCCCTTCAGATAAATCACTCACTTAAGTAAAACGCAGTGTTCTCATTTGTATATCACCCAATCCTTCATCAATCCACATTAAATTACTAACAGGATCAAAATAAAAATAACATATTCGTGATCGGACGGACATTCTAAATGATTTGGCCACCTCAGATTTTGTCGCAGTTTAGTTTGAAAAAAAAACTTTCGATTAACTTTAATGTAACTTTTTAACATTTTTAACGATTTTGCCACAAAACTATACAGCAACCCGCCTAGGTGGTATGTACATGTGTGCAAAATTTCAGGTAGATCAGAGAAACGGTGCGACCTGTATCGAAGCAGTAACAGAAAAAAAAAAAAAAAAAAACAGACATTCGAGCCATAAGAGTCAAGTGGAGACGCTCGCTTCGCTCGCTCAATAACTTCATTCTTCCAAGAGTTGATTTGTATGAAAATTAAATGGTTGTAAACTACACTCTTGATGTCTTTTCGATTCTTTGTCCATTGTAATTAATAATAATTGGTAATTTAGGAGTAGCCTAGTCTAGGCCTAAACAACTGTCACGAGACGAAAAGTAAACACGGAAAACATAACCTATATTCGTTTCACAGCCTTGTAATGGCAATTCTATTCAAAACCACACATTTACCCGGCTGTAAAATAGGCTCCGTTATGATGTGAAGCACTTGAACCAATCACAGCTCGGGGGAGGTCCTCAGTAGCTGACTGCCAAGTAAAATGTCATTGAAATACACAAAAATGGTTACTGGCAGTTAAAAGTGGTTGTTAAATTTAACTGCCAAGTAGTTACTGGCCAGATTAACTGGACATTGAAATACCGGGCCTAACAATGTACCATCTTCATTTTTAAAGAAACATTGCTCCACGTTTAATGGTTGTAGTCCTTGGTTCTTTAGGAACGATGTGAAATGTTCATTCCATCTGAGCGGTGCTTGTTTCAGGCCGTATAGTGCATTTTTTAACGGCATATTTTCTTTCCGATCATAATCTTCAGGAATAGACATGTATATTTCATCATGTAAGTCCCCATAAAGAAATGCCGTTTTGATATCGAAGTTTTTAATTCTGTAATTCTTTTCCACTGACAGGGCTAACAGCAAGCGCAATGATGTCACATTTACTACTGGGCTAAAAACTTCTTCATAGTCCAGTCCCTTTTTTGTTGGAATCCCCTAACAACTAGGCCTAGTCTTGCTTTGTGTTTATCATTCATTATCTTTTGTTCTAAAAACCCATTTGCTTGACAGTATCTTCTTCCCGTTAGCTTCGCTTATGTCTACATATTCCCAAGTGTCGTTCTTGCTTAGTGACATTTTCTCATCTTCTATTGCTGCTTTCCATTTTTCTTTTTCTGGTCCTGATACAGCCTCTTCATAAGTTAACATCACATAATCTTTATATATTTCTGGCATTCTTATCTGTCTGCCTCTTCTGTCTGCTTGTCTTTCTTGGAGTCCTTCTCCTAATTCTGGCATGTGGTTTCCGTCTTCTTCAATTACTTCATCTTCACTCGAAGTTAGGTTTTCACTCATCTGATCACTGTCCTCATTTTGTTCTTCCTCCACGACTTCATTTTGTACACTTCTATTGTTTTCTTCAGTATCGAGTTTCTCAATTTTTATTTTGCTTGAACTCTGCAACACATTTCGGTTGTTTGTTTTTTTGAATATCACATCTCTGTGTACCACAATTTCTTGTTTATCTTCATCCCACAATCTGTAGCCGTTAAGTGTTTAGCCAACAAAAATATACTTCTTGCTTCGTTCATCCAATTTTTTTAAATAACCCAAAACTTTTGCGTATGCTTCACTGTCTAAAATCTGAAGATTTGATAGATCTGGTTTCTTACCGGTCCACATTTCACTTGGTGTTATTGACAATTTTTCTGTTAGACTTCGATTCAGAATGTAAGCTGCCACTCTTATGGCTTCACCCCAAAATATCTTGCTTAATCCAGAGTCGAAAATTAACGATCGAGCCTTTTCCAGTAACGTGCGATTAAGTCTTTCAACTTTACCATTTAATTGTGGGGTATATGGTACCGTTGTGTCCGTAACAATGCCTTTTCTGCTACACCACGTTTTAAGTTCGTTGTTGACAAATTCTCCACCATTGTCACATCTCATTTTTGACACCCTTAGTTTCTTGTATGCCTCCATTTCTTCTATATTCTTTTAAATATTCTTGTGCTTCATTCTTGCTCTTTAATAGATATACCACAGTATGATGAGTAAAATCATCGAGGACTGTCAAAACGTATTTTTTGTTGTCCCATGTTGGCGGATCAATGAGTCCAGCTATGTCTGTATGTATTATCTCAAGTGGTCTTATTGCTCTACTTCTTTCACTTTTAAAAGGAAGTCTTACTTGTTTTGCTTTAAGGCAAATTTCACAGATTGCTTCTAGGCAATCACAGTCTTTTTTACTTATATCAAGTCCGATAGTCATTTCATTTTCTATCAACTTTTTCATATTTTTAACACTCAAATGTTCTAGTTTTCTATGCCAGTCATTAACTTTTTCTTCTTTACTTGTAGCTAACATGCTTTCTTCATTTTTCATCAGGTTCAGTAAATAAAGCCCATTTTCATTCTTCTCACCTTCCAATATTTTTTCGTTGTTCTTTATTATGTATACTTTGTTCTTCTCAAACGTAACATGACCGTCTTTTTCTGTTATGGCTTTTACTGACAGTAGATTTTTACTGAGATCAGGCACATACATGTCATACAAGACACATTTCAAGATACAAGCTTCAGTTTCAACAGTTCCCTTACCTTGTGCCTTCATGCCTGTATGTTTTTTAGCTACACAGATGTCCAACGTTGTTTCTTTGATGTTACTGAATAACTCAATATTATTCACCATGTGTGACGTTGAGCCAGAATCGACTACAAACATGTTCTTCTCTACATCTTGTTTTGCTTCTGTTGACAAGAACGTTACTTTTCCTTCGTTCTTAAGTGGTTCTTTATTTGGGGCCTCTTGACGTTTTCTAAAGTAGCAGTCTTTTTCTTCATGGTTATTTTTCTTACATATCTGACAAGACATAGTAGGCTTACCTTATTGTTATTACAGTTTTTTACAATATGGCCCGGTTTTCCACAACCATAACATTTTACTGCTTTACTTGTTCCTGCACTTTCCCCTGTTTTGCAAAATTTACTCACATGGCCAGGTTTTTTACATTTATAGCACAATTTTCCAGCTGCACTGAATGCCAATGACTTTTCACTCTCAAAATTTTTACTCATGGCTTCTTCTGAAATCAACCTTGAGGTTAGGTTTGTCACTGTGCGGTCCTGAACTGGTGTCGAATCCCACGCTGTTCGAAAGTGACGATATGATTCAGGCAGAGTGCTCAATGACATGAGCATCTCGTCATCTATTGTTTGATTCAGTGCTCTTAATCTATATGCTAGATTTGCTTATTTGCTGATGTGTAGAGAAATATCATTTCCTTTCTCGAAACTAAAATTAAAAAACTCTTGTAGCAAAGTACACTTTTGTTGCTCGCTGTCCTGTCTTCCAGGATTTGCGTCTTTCCGTAGGGATCGGGTCTGCCCTCCTGGTCAACAGCCTTGGGGCGGAGTGGCCTTATTCCTGCATCCAGAACTTCCGGCTACTCAAATTACTCCTCCACTGCAATTCCGTCAACTCGAAGTCATTCTCTGCTCCGTTCGGAGCCCACTTGGTCCGATTTTGATCGTCCTTGCATATTTCCCACCTACCATTTCTATCGCCGCACACATAGACTTCTTTGAATACGTGGCGTCATTTCCAAACTTCATGTTCATGGGACACTTTAATGCTCGTCATGTGACGTTTGGGGATACTTCCTCCAACACTAATGGCTCCACTGTGGCTGATCTAATCGTTGACCTTCCAATGTATCGTTGTTACAATACGTGTCCGACGTACATTGGCCCCATGGGATCCTCAATACCAGACCACATTCTTGTAAGTGACCGTCTATCTGGTCGGCTTGGCGACGTCGTCATCGACCCATCAATAGGCAGCGACCATCTCCCACTTGTCGTTACCTCAGATGTACTTCCTCCTCCACCTGTCCGCGAACGGTTTAAAATAGTCAAGGATTTCCATAACGCTGACTGGCGTCGGTACAGGGCTGAGATCGAAAGGCTTCTCCCAGAAGAGGTTGATGCTACGTCGTGTCCAGCACTTAGGACCACTACGGAACATTTGGTGGCAGTACTGAAGAGGGCTGCGGCTGTTGCGGTCCCGGTACGTGCGATCGACACTTACCGCCCTGCTCTACCTGGTCATATTATTGATCTCATTCGTCAAAAAAGGAGAATTTATAATGCCTTTAAGGTTGCTCGTGATCCTGACCTCAAAACCGAATGGAACCGATTGAATGCTCTTGTTTGCCGCAGCATTGTTCAGTTCCACGAGCTTCAGTGGACGGTCGTTTGCAATTCGCTGGACTACAAGGACAGTTCCTCATTTTGGCGCACCAACAAGCGTATCACGGGCCAGTCCACTCGCACCAATGGACCCCTCATTGTCAATGACCGAGTGTGTGCTTCGTTTTCCGACAAAGCGCAGGAGTTTGCGACTTCTCTTGAGGGAGTTTATCAGTTTCCCGAGGACGCACTCTTTGATGACGTCTTCAGAGAGAGGGTCGAACTGTCTCTTGCACACCACGAACCGTCCTTCGCTTCTCATGACATCATCCCAGATGAAGAAGTTCTCCACCCCGACCTCGTCCGGGATATCAGCGCGGAGGAAGTTCTGTCTTCTATACAACACGGACGGAGCTCATCGCCAGGTGCTGATGGTATCACCAGACTGATGCTTCGCCAGGTCCCAGCCAAGTTCGTCTCTCACCTCGCTACTCTCTTCTCTGGGTGCCTCCGTTTGGGCTACTTCCCTCCCAGTTCAAAATCTGCTGTCATCGTCATGATTCCAAAGAAAGGACAGCCACCAACGAATCTCGCTAGTCACCGGCCTATTAGTCTCTTGAACGTTGTGGCAAAGGTTCTTGAGAAAGTGATTCACTCCAGGCTGGTTGCTTTTTCTGACCGCCTCCACATCATCCCCGAGTCACAGTCCGGCTTCCAGACAGGTCGCTGCACGACAGACCCCATCATCAAGCTGGTGACGGAGGTTTCAGGGGCGTTAAGCGATGGCCAGTGTGTGCTAGCTATTTTTCTGGACATATCACGCGCCTTTGACAAGGTTTGGCATGACGGGCTCTGTTACAAGCTGCTGCAACTAAGGGTCCCTTTTGTAATGGTGCGCTTCATCCGAGCTTTTCTCACGGGACGTCTCGCTTGTGTGCGTGTTAACGATCAAGTATCTCGCTCGTTTACCCCTCTTTCTGGCGTGCCTCAAGGTTCCTGCCTCTCTCCTCTTCTCTACCTGATCTACTGCCATGATATTCCTCCTCCATTGTCCCGATACCTTGCCTTAGCCCTCTATGCAGACGACACGGCCTACTGGTGCAAAGGGCGCACAGCGAGAGAAGTCTTCCGCCGTCTACAGCGCCAAATTAAAGCTCTGGAAGCTTGGATGCGTCGTTGGCGTGTATTGCCGAACGCCTTAAAGACACAGCTTATCCTTTTTCACCACCGGCACAAAACTCAGAAAATGTCTCAACGACCACTCCGTCAGTCCATCTCACTTTGGGGCGCTACGGTGTACCCTAGTCGGTCTGCCAAGTACCTTGGAGTAACATTTACAGACATTCTGAACTGGGGTGCTCATTGCCGTGACGTCATCAACTGTGCGCGGTCGAGACTAAATTTACTCGTGATGCTTCGTGGGCGACTTTCTGGATGCAGCTTCCGTACTCTACGGCACACTTATAAAACTTTCATCCGTCCCCTCTTTGAATATGCGGCCCCGGCGCTGACACCCGTCTTTGGAGGATGTCTCCAGCAATACTTCTCGCTGGAGCGAAGGATCCTTCGCCTCATCGCGCGGCTTCCTCCGATGACGCGGAATGAAGACGTGTATACCCAAACCAGCGTCGGTGTTATCAGCTCTCGACTCGACACCCTTGCAGGGGCTTATGTGCAACGTCTTCACGCAGGCGGCAGGAATGAGCTTCACGACCTCGTTTCGCGTCCTCGAGCCTTCAGACCTCTACCCCGCTTCAAGTACCCTTATCCGCCTTTTGCCTTTCATTTGTCTAACTTTATAAATGTCATGTTTTTCTTGTTGTTTTTCATGTATGTAATGTTTACCTTGTAACTCTGTTATCACTGTGTCAGGCTACAGAGGGCCACACTTGCCCTGCATTAGCCTTCCTGCCCTATGGGCAGGTAAAATTCAATAATATTTTTTTTGATAAATGCCACACAGCAATTGTTATACGTCTCAGCTGTCTCAGTGTACTACAATTCATGATATGCATCATGATCTTTTTATCAATAGAAGTTATTATTACCTTTTGTGCCTTTGCATCCCTTTTCTTCCATAGTTGTTTTTCTTCTTCTTTAGTGCAATCTTCCAGCTTTTTTCCACCATCAATTATCTCATATAAGCCATAGGCTTTAAACAGAATTTTTACTTGAAAGTTCCACAACTGGAAACTTTCCGAGGTTGTCAATTTCTTAATCTGAGCCGTTTCTTCTATAGATATGCCACCCGACTCCATTTCAAGCAAGGATATTAAGATATAACACTGTCGATGATTTCAAACCTAGGGCTAACCTACTTTGATTTTACTTACGCCACCACTTGATGCACTAGGGGCTACCACCACTTTATGCACGTGCACAACAACACTGTTTTTACGTTTTTTTACTTTTACTTTTTTTTACGCCACAGAATATCCTGAGCCCATAACCTGTTCAGAGGATATTTTGGACAGGTATTACTTTTAACAGAGACACAACTTCACTACAAGACTAATTTATTGTAAAGATTAACAAATATTGCAACTACAGAACAATGACAACTGACATTAGGCCTAGCTAGCTCTTTCTGGAAGCATCCTTCAATTTCTACACAGTGTTACCACACAGACAACCTAAAAAGTAACTAACATGTTTCTTAGTTGTTGTTGTTGTACTATTTTTATGATTATTATTTCCTAACATTCTCATCACCTATGATAATAAACACTATTTCTGTTTGAATCTTTATGTATTTGTCTTCACAGCTGATATCATGTCATCTCGTGGCCGGATAACTCCCGAGATTCATTACCTAACTGGTGAGTAAGCTAATCTTATACTCAGTCCACACACACATTACAGAAACAACATCATGGCTACACAGACAGAAACCCTCGCCATATTGAAGTATCTTGCTGCGAAAAATGTACATGTTTTATGTGGTGATCATTACACGCTTGGCGCATAAAACCAGACGAGCGCCTTCCAGATGCAACTACAAGCGCGTAGGGAATACGTTGTGAACATAAAGGCGCTTTTATGAAAACTCAAAGGGAAATCACCCTGGCCTAATGTTATGGTTCCACAATGGCATGTAGCTGAGGTGTTGCTCATGCCTTTACTCAGTTCTACAATTCTACTGTAAAGGTAGTACGGTAGTAGAGATATGTTTCCGTCTGAATTACCAGTACCTTCACAGCAGCTGTTGGTACGGAACAACCCGAGGTCGCAAATCGCCGTGCTCAGGCCTAATCCTAAGCAAATAGGGACCTAAGTTTTGAAGGCGGAAGGAAATTGTTTCCTCTGGTCTCAGCGCCATAAGATTAGCATGTACGAAAATGTAACTCGCCGTATCTTTACGTCGCGCAAAGAAATCTAAACCAATAACATCACAAGTATGCATAATTCTGTGAAGAAGATGATGGCATTCTACTTTGCTCGATGACGCTTCAAATTCAAACGATTATGAGTTAAATGGACCCAGTTTGCGCGCTGTCGCAAATGTACTCTGACTGAGCGGCAACCTAAGCGAGACGCAGCCACGTTGTGTGCAGCTGTGGCATCCTCGCATACCACGCGCCTGTCCATGGTTGCTAAATGTACTTCGCATTCAAGATTTTGTTGGCACATTAAAGGATATTTTTATTAGTAATGTATAATCTAGTACAACCCAGTGACCTCACAGTAGCACAAAGCAAGTCGGATCCCAATGTTATGCTGATGCCTCGAACAAAATGTTTTTACGTGCTTTTTCATGAGCAGTTTGGAAGGTTTGGCAACAGTGTAAATATAGAGTTCACTTCAACTCAAATTAAATGTCATTAATATTTGTGATAGAGCGGAGTTATGTATATCCACGCAAAGAGGAAAGATTATAGTTTCTTACAGTATGAATATAATTCCTGTCCGTGGTCGGGTTCTCGCGCTATCGCTTACGAAACATTTAGCACGGTTAATCGCCTATTACCTCGCTGACGGGAGAGAACCGGACAACGCCCACTTAGGTTCCCTATACTTCGCCTATTGCACATATGGCCTTCTAAATTGGTGCGAGCTCTTACGCCCGCTACGCCATCTTCGTCGCCTACACCGTCGCCTTTACTTTCACCTTCACCGTTGCCTTTACTATCGCCTTCACCGTCGACTTTACCGTCAACTTCACCATCGACTTCACCTTCGACTTTACCATCGCCTTTACTGTCGACTTCACCTTCGACTTTACCGTCGACTTTACCGTCGCCTTCACCACCGTCGACTTCACCACCGTTTGTTCACCGTCGACTTCACCGTCGCCTTCACCGTCGCCTTTACTATCGACTTTACCGTCGTATTCACCGTCGACTTCACCGTCGCCTTTACCGTCGCTTTTACCTTTGTCGGTACCTTCGTCTACCAGCACTGTCCAAGAGCCAACAGCAGAAGAAGTTCCGCATTCACTTCTCATCACCGACAATGCATCACCTCTTGTAACTTCATCAACTTCAGTGCCTGTGCATAAGCTGTGCAGCGATCCACTGGACATCTCTGACGACCTCAATCGCCTGCTTACACCTCGTATAGTACATTTAGCTTAAAAGAGTCACACTGCTCACTCATCGATCCCATATCTTGGGACCCCAAGCTTGATCTTGCAAAGAAACTTTGGTGCTTTGAGCCTACCACCAACCCACACTTTGCCCACTTCCTACTCAATGAAGCGAAGCCTTCATGGGGGCCGGAATGTTAGATCTGAGCATCTACAAATAATATGATTTAACCTCTTTGTTATTCTTTGTTTTGGTTACGGGTTCTTTTGTTCTTGTTTTATTCATCTTTATTATCATATTATCACCTATGTTTTTCAATTTCTTATTATCACCTATGTTATTATCACCTATATCTTCACCTATGTTATTATCACCTATATGTCTGCGCATCACCTACTTAAATAAAAGCTTATTTGATTTCACCTTTGCTTTCTTCACCTGATTTACAGCAATCAATACATATTATGCTATACCAGTACTGACATATTCATTCGGAATCATTAAATGGACGCAGACAGACATCCATGCGTTGGAAATATTAACTCGTACTACACTTACCAAACACAGAATACATCATCCTAAATCAGCAATAGAGAGATTGACACTTTCAAGAGAAAAAGAAGGACGGGGAACAACTTATATTATAAACAACTAGACATTTTAAGAAAATACTTTTTACTAAAAGCAACCAATCAACACTACATAGAGCTGTGGTGCTAGCTGACAAATCATTAACTCCACTCAATCTGTGCAAACAAAAATGTTAATCTACAAGGGAACCTCATAACTGACGCTGCAAAAGAGTTACGTCTCTCAAAAAAAAACCCTACACAAGAGACATTATGATGAACTACACAAAGATCACGTAGATATTAAAGCATCAATAGGTGTTAAGCAACGGGAACTATTTGGAGAAACAGAATGTTTTATGATGCAATCAGACAGAGTGATTGCGACGAACAATTAAAATACATTATAAAGATCGACAGTAAAGATT